>APFE031289739.1:130173-168919 GCA_000404065.3 Pinus taeda
CATCGATATAGATATGTATATGTCAGACGCCAGAACCACGGAGGAATTCCGTAGGAAGAACCAACACCTCGGAAAGTAAAATATTTATCATCGTTACTGATATTATATGCATGACCGCAAGACTGTGGTACATTTCTAAATAAGAAACAGAGTATTTTCTCAACATAAGGCAGCAACTGCTAAACAGGGTATAACCCTCATAAACATCCATACAGCAAACCGAATAATCACCGGAGGACTTAAATAGACCGCGTAAATCTCAAGAGTATAGCATTAACAGACATTGAAATATAAAGAGTTAGAGTCTACATAAAACAGTAGATGATAATACAGTATAAATCCTTTAAGCGCAGTCGGCTCTGGAACTAAATATTATCCGAACCATTGTGCAATATTGTATAATTAAATGGTAAGCCGACTGGCTACGCCTCATTAAAAATAAATGAAAGTTCATCATCATTATTCACGGGTCCCTCGAGGAGACTCGAGTAGGTTCAGGTCACCAAACCCTGACTTAGATTATAAAACTACCCGGAACTTGACAAGGTGAAATAA
This sequence comes from Pinus taeda, assembly GCA_000404065.3. Lineage (NCBI taxonomy): Eukaryota > Viridiplantae > Streptophyta > Pinopsida > Pinales > Pinaceae > Pinus > Pinus taeda. The sequence continues at coordinate 130,729 of APFE031289739.1, forward strand.
AACCCTCAGTAACAGGAATCCCTTGCTGAGAGCTTCATATCTCGGGTAAGCCATAATGGAGCACGGTAAGACTCCTGGCATAAAGAGAATCAACATTCAGGAAACGAGTTAAACTTAAAAAAAAATGCAAGGCCGTTGGCTAGGGTAACTCACCTGGAGATACGCAGACAAAACTGGAACCCTGTAAACTTCTATCGCCGCAAATCTTCACGCCTGGTATCCTGGCAAGTATACATCGCACACATCCAATTAATCATATTATGATAGATAAAAGGCAAGAAGAAAACTCAGTCACACTTAAAACAAAGGGGAACATCAGTTACCTTGAGACGAAAGAAACCTCGGCCATTCCACGTAGAAAACTAGCAGCATTATCCTCGACCAAAGTGGGTCGCAACCCCAGTGAAGGTGGCGGAATGTTTAGACTGAATAAGGAGCAAATTTAAGTATGACATGGTAAACACCGCAGAGGAACCCAGCATCGAGAGGGCGCTGCCTTGCAATTACCATTCAAATGCCATACCAAACCCTAGGCAAACCCTTTTTAATCAGGACTAGTTGATTACCACCGTAGATTTCCAGAACGCAATCCTGGGCGTCCATTCAATGTATGATCCCGAGGGGGTTATGGGATGAGCTGTGGCATTTACTGCCACCAACTACCACTGATTCAATAACCAAGAATCGTATCAGAGAAGGTATGTAAAGAGATGAGCTGTCCCGTCCGGACAGCAAGTGGAACGTCGTCAAGCTTAGCAAGTCTCAATCCGAGTGGCTAACATTAAGTTCGAGGGCCAGGTGGTAGCGAGAACGCCAAGGTGACATGGCCGTTCCGCCAGCTCATGGTTACCATAATGTGTGAAATATATAGTCACCATATATTAATATGTGAACTATTAATATATTATAATAACGCATATGATATTATCACCTTAAATAAAGTAGTTAAATGTAATATGAAGGTCGGGTTACAATGTAATTAAATTTTTTTTTTCTATTGTTTTACTGTGTAAGGGTAGTGACATATGGTATCAGAGCCCAGATACAGCACTGTGGCCTCTGGGTAGAATAGCAATGACAGACAAGGACACTGTATTAAATAAATAACAAAATGTCATTACCGATAATACTCTTGAATGTTTCTTTCTGTTGTTGCAATGAAGTACAGGATCCAGGTTTTGAAGACAGAGACATGAGGAGAGCGGATAACACACCACAACGACCTGTAATGGGACAGGGTGTATTCGATCCAGAGAATAACCCAGAACTGTGGGTGCAACTTGGGGAAGAAGCCAGAATTACGAATCAAGCAATCCTGGAGACGGTGCAAGAGCTGAAGAATGAGATGGCTCAACTACGGGAAGACAATGCTCGGTTAACAATGGAACAAGAAAGAATCTTAAAGAGTTTGTCTGATAAACAAAATCAATTACCAGTTAATCCTAGTGCAGAACAACAAAGGATGTCTGAAGAGCAGAACCATCACATACCCCCTGAAGGATCGGAAGAACAGGAGGAACGCTCCGATAATGTATTTGACCAGCAAACCTCAAAAAGGCAGAAGGTAGAATTACAAGGAGAATTCCGCAAAATCAAACCACCACATTTTGATGGAGAACAAGAGGAAGCGGCTGAAGCCTGGATCATTAATATGAACAAGTATTTTCAGCTTTATGAGTATGATAACAACCTTAACGCATGACTGGCTATTTTTCAATTACAAGGGAAGGCCACCTTATGGTGGGAGAAGGTGAAGATAGTAAAAGGAGTCACCGAGCAGAATATTACATGGGACAATTTTCAAAGATTCTTTAAGGAGTGATATTTAACGGAACGCTTCTATGATGAAAAGGCGAGAGAGTTCCATGATTTGTGATTAGGACAACAGACTATGGACGAATTCATCACTCGCTTTACGTCCTTACTTCATTACGTACCATATATAAGGGAAGAAAAGGCAAAGGTCCAGCGATTTGTTAGCAGTTTGCCACCATATATGCGAGAGAGGATTGAGTTTGAAAATCCAAAGTCGATGGATGAAGCAATCTGCAAAGCTAGAATTTGTTATCAACAAAGTAAACAGAAAGGGGAAACTGCTAACAGAAAATGGAATGAGAAGAGAGGTTTTAAGACAGTTGGAAATAGCAAAGGGAATCGCAGCAATGGAAGTAAGGGAAATGGCAAAGGAGCAAGCAACAGATTTGCACCAAGAACTGCATCTAAGTTCAGAACTACAAATGAGTCCAAGGTCAGCAAACAGCAACCAAGGTTGGACAGTGAAGGTATAGCAAGACCCCCGGTGCAGTGCTGGGGTTGTGGGGGACCTCATTACATTAAAAATTGTCCACAGCGGAAAGGAACTGAACAATTATCCCAAATCCATGAAGCTTCAACAGTGGGCGAGGTTGGTCGCAGTATACCCAGAATTAACGCGGCTCTGGAAGACCGTTAGGTGGAATATCAGCCAACCATGGTTGAATTCGAAGGTAAAATCTCAAACCTTACCATATCTGTTTTAATTGACCCTGGGGCTACGTTAAGCTATGTGAGCCCAAAGATAGTGGAACGTTGTAGTTTACAATCTGTTAAATTTAAAAATCCTTGGCTAGTGCAACTAGCTACCGGAGCCAAGCGACGGGTAACAGCCAAAATCAACGATTGTTCATTTATCATAGCAGACCAGCCAGTGACAGCTGATCTGAATGTACTCCCTCTCGGATCCTATGATATCCTAATCGGCATGGACTGGTTAGAAAAACACTGGTCATTAGTAGATTGCAAAACTAAAATTATTTATTACAGAGATCAGCAAGGAAACAGGAAAGAACTGCAAGGAATTAAGCAACCAGTGCAAGTTCGCCCGATAACTGCCAACCAACTGATGAAGTGCATACGGAAGGGGTGTCAAGTTTACGCCATCCAGGTGGGATATGCGAACTCCAAGGATAAAACAGCTTCTTTGAACAGCATTCCTATAATACAGGAATTTACAGATGTATTTCCAGAAGAAATTCCTGGACTACCGCCGCGAAGGAATATAGATTTTACCATTGAACTGATACCCGGAGCTGCCCCAGTATCCCGAGCACCCTACAGAATGAGTACACCGGAGCTGACAGAACTGAAAATGCAGTTGCAAGAGTTACTAGACAAGGAGTACATTCACCCTAGTGTATCCCCATGGGGAGCTCCAGTTTTATTTGTCAAGAAAAAGGATGGTACTCTCCGGATGTGTATCGATTACAGACAATTGAATAAGTTAACCATCAAAAATAAGTATCCCTTACCTCGGATCGATGAATTGTTCGATCAAGTGAAAGGCGCAACAGTGTTCTCCAAGATCGATTTGCGATCAGGATATCATCAAATCCGAATTAAGGATGAGGACATCGCTAAGACAGCCTTTAGAACAAGGTATGGACATTATGAATTTGTGGTTTTGCCATTTGGGCTAACCAACGCCCCTGCAACTTTTATGTGTTTAATGAACAGCATTTTTCATCCATACTTGGATCGATTTGTGCTAATATTTATTGACGACATATTAATATATTCACGCACAATCGAAGAACATCATGAACATCTCCGAATGGTATTACAGACCCTTCGAGAACATCAGTTGTACGCAAAATTTAGTAAGTGTGACTTCTTTAAAGAGGAAATCCAATATTTGGGTCACGTGATCACAAAGGATGGAATCGCTGTAGATCCGGAAAAGATAAAGGCTATAATGGACTGGCCCATGCCAAAAGATGTAGTGGATGTCCGATCTTTCATGGGATTGGCTGGGTATTACAGGAAATTCGTGGAAGGCTTCTCAAAAGTAGCCTTTCCCATCACCTCATTACAGAAGAAAGGAAGGGCATTCCACTGGACCCCAAATTGCCAGAAAAGTTTTGAGCAACTGAAACATCTGCTTACTACAGCACCAATTTTGAGTATAGCAGATCCTCATAAGGATTATGTGGTTTGCACAGATGCAAGTAAGGAAGGGTTGGGAGGAGTTTTAATGCAAGAAGGCAGGGTAATTGCTTACGAATCCCGTAAGTTAAAAGAACATGAACAGAGATATTCTGCCTATGACTTGGAACTGGCTGCTGTTATACATGCTCTGAAGATGTGGGGCATTATCTTATGGGCAGGAAATTTTTACTGCTCACCGACCACCATAGTTTGACCAGCTATTTCAGCCAGCCTACTTTAAACGCTAGGCAAGCATGGTGGATGGATTTTTTTAAGTGGTTTCGACTTCGATATAAAACATTTGCAAGGGAAAGCAAATAGAGTAGCAGACGCTTTAAGCAGGAAAGTACAAAGTCTGTATGAAGTTTCCATTACTGGGTGGAAAAACCCCTTTCTGGACATAATAAAGGAAATTTCAGACCAGAATACAGAATATCAGCAGTTAAAACAGCAAATACAGCAATCTGCTGGAAGGAACAGCCAACAAGAATATACAATAGATGATGCGGGAATTGTCTACTTCAAGAAAAGAATATACGTGCCCAACCAAAACAAAATCAAAAATCTGATTATGGACGAGTTCCACATCAGCCATTATGCTGGTCACCCGGGTTATCAAAAAATGATGACAGCAATCCGGAAAGAATATTTCTGGCCAGGAATGAAAAAGGATATTGTAGAATACTTGGCACGGTGCTTGGAATGTCAGCAAATTAAAGTTGAACATCAGCATCCAGCAGGACTGTTACAACCTTTTCCCATTCCAGAATGGAAGTGGGAAATCATCTCCATGGATTTTATTACGGGATTACCTAGAACAAAGAAAAACAACGATTCCATTATGGTAGTAGTGGACAAATTGAGTAAGGCTGCACATTTCATACCAGTGCAATCTACTTACAGAGCTGCACAAATCGCTCACGTTTTTATGCAGAATGTGTTCAGATTGCATGGCCTTCCAAAAACAATAATTTCTGATCGGGATGTGAAATTCACATCAGTTTTTTGGAAGACACTGTTTGCGGATTTAGGTACTCAGCTGAATTTTAGCACAGCGTACCATCCGCAAACTGATGGACAGACGGAACGAGTAAACCAGGTAGTTGAAGACATGCTAAGGGCCTACGTTATGCAACAACCCACACGATGGGAGGAATATTTACATTTGGTGGAATTTGCGTATAACAATGGTTATCACACTTCAACGCAAATGAGTCCATTTGAGGTTATGTATGGCCGAAAATGCCGTACACCCTCCAGCTGGGGAGGACCTGAAGATAAATTAAGTCTAGGACCTGACATGCTTAAAGAGATGGAGGACATGGTAAAGAGAGTACGTGTTAATCTGAAGACGGCTCAGGATAGACAAAAGAATTTCGCTGATCGGAAAAGGAGATTTAAGGAATATCAGGTTGGGGACCATGTGTATGTTCGAATTTAGGCCAAAAGAAGTACCTTGCAGTGGGCTGGTTGCGCTAGATTGGCGCCTAGATATTGTGGACCTTTTCAGATACTAGCAAGGGTCGGACTGGTAGCATACCAGCTGGCCTTGCCAAGTCACATCCGGGTCCATAATGTGTTCCATGTTAAAGTCCTAAAGAAGTATGTGTATGACCCTAAGCATGTAATCCGATGGCAGGATATACAGGTGGGGTTATTGTTATAATAAAGATTTAATAAGAATCATATTTGAAAGAAAAGCTAATTCAGAATCTGTGTATTGCAGGTCGAACTGGAAGGAGAAGTACTGGTCGAGCCGCTGAGCATTCTCGACCAGAGAGAAGTGCAGCTGCGGAAACGAGTTATTACCCAAGTTAAGGTACAATGGTGGCATTTTGGGCCCGAGGAGGCCACTTGGGAAGACCAGGAATTGATGAGGAAAACCTATCCAGACCTATTTGCGACTGTAAGACACCGAGACGATGTCCAATCTCAGGGGGAGGAGATGTAATGACCAAGCAGTTATATGAATAATTTTATAAGTTACCATGCTAGGTAAATGTGAAAACAGAAATTATTACTTTATTAATATTGAAATGTTATTTATTCAAAATTATGAATTAAGTAATATTGTAAGTAACTTTGTGAGGAAAAGTTATTTACTTCCTCTTGCTTAATTAAAAGAAACAGTTGCCAGCAAAGAGGGGCAACCCTAACCACTTTTTCTTACCATATAAATGGAAAAGAGAAAGGAGGCCTGGGCTGTTAAGGAACAGACAGGGAAAAGAAAAGAAAGACAGAAGCAAGAAGGAATGGTACTATGTCTGGTGAGGATCAGATAGTACCAGCACTGTTGTGCATCATACTGCACAGCTGTTAGCGTGCATCATCTTGCGGAAGGCAGAGGCCTGCAAGTGAGCTTGGGGGAGAGAATCAAGTCAATACGACTGATCTCGTGGTTGGGAGGATAACAAGCTTTGTATGAGTTTTTCCAGTTTGGAGGAAAAGGCAAAAAATTGAAGAAGGCACAGTACAGGTAAGTGCAATATGGTTACAGCATTAACATAGGAATCTTTTCTTTCTCTGTAAAGGTTATTAGTTATCTGTAATGTAAGACTTTATTATTCATCTGGAAAAGAAGAACTTGTTATAAATTTGTAGGTCTATGGTCTACTGTAAATGAACAAATAAAATAAGGTGAACAGGTAGTTCATTTATTTTTTCTTAATGAATAAGACTGCTAGTTTATGCTTCAGTTCATACTGACCAGTAGACAAAACTCAAAGGAAAAGAACAGATAAGGTCCAGTGCTTTATTGACCATAAAACCGAGAAGAAACTACATGGTACATTTCATAACCATATAAGCATAGTTCAAATCAAATGTTAACACAGTCATTCGGTCTCGACAATACACAAGGAAGCAAACTGTGAAATATTTAGTACAGGTAACCATCATATTGTAGTATAAACAAAAGAGTTATTTTTGCCAGTAATAAAGCCGAGGAGTGTACTGGTCTTGCAACGCTCCCAGTGTTCACCCACGAGGGTATAAGAGACTGGCATAACATCGCAAAGATTCATCACAGATAAAATCAATGGAGTCGACCGAAGCGGGAAATCGACTGTGACCAACATGGCAGAAGGTAAGCGACCAATACACATTCAAGAACCATGTATTATACATTGAACGATTAGTTACTTCTGAAACTCTGTTACTAACCATGGAAAGAAATATATACATATAAAGCGCAACGCCGTGAATAATCTTCCGGCAGAGGCGACATCGAGACAGACATATATCTATAATAATTGCCAAAATGACGGAGGCATTCCACAAGAAGAACCAACACTTCAAAAAATAGAGATACATTTCTAAATGAGAACCAGAGATACATTTTTAAACCAGAAATAGAGATGCATTTTTAAATATGAGAACAGAGGTACATTTCTGAGGTCGAATCGGAGTATCTTCTCAACTCAAAGGCAGTAACTGCTAAAACAGGGTATAACCCTCATAAGCGTACATAAACAAGGAAAACGAGTAATCGCAGCCTGCGTAAATCTCAGGTTATAGCCATAATAAATGTTGAATTTATAAAGAGTTAGAGCCTTCATAAACAGTAGATAATAAATCGTGTAAGTCTTTTAATCCCAATCGGGACTGGAGCCGAACATGATTCGCATCATTGCACAATAATGCATAATGAGGGTAAAGCCGACTGGCTACGCCCCAATAACATAAATAGAAAGCTTATCAATAACATTTCCAGTAACCCCGAGGGGACTCGAATGGGTTCAGGCCATCAAACCCTGACCTAGAATATGAAAACTACCAGAGATGACAAGGTAACAAAAAAATAAAACCCTTCATGACCAGAAACTCATTGCCGAGGACTTCATAACCCGGACCAGCCAAAAGGGAGCACGATAAGATTCCTAGCAGAAAGAAAATCACATTCAGACAGCGAGCTAAGTCAAAAGAAATTGCAAGCCGTGGGCTAGAAAATTCACCTGGAATGCGCAGAGGAAACCGGAGTCCTGGAAACTCCCATCGCCTTACCCTCACGCTCAATACCCTGAAAATTTTACATCACAAACCGATTAATTAGGGTATGATAAATAATAAGACAGGAAATTCATTCAGTCTTACTGAAACAAAAGAAGAACCGCAGTTACCTTCAAGCGAGCAAGACCCCGGCCAATTTCTGCAGATAGATAGCGGCATCGACCTCAACCAAGGCAGGTCGCAACCCAGTGAAGCTGATAGTATGTTCACAATGAATAAGGAGCCGAGTAGAGGAGGTCCTGGCATAATCGCAGAGGAAACCAGAGTCGATAGGCTCTGCCTCGCATTCACCATGCAAATGCCAGAATAACCCTAGACAAATTCCTTTTAACTAAGGCCAGGAAATTACCACCGTTGATCTCCGGAGTGAAATCCTGAGCGTCCATTCATGGCGTGATCCTGAGGGATTACGGGCTGGGCCGAGGCATTTAACACCTTCAGCTACCCTGACTCCATATCCGAGAGCCGTATCAGGAAAGGCGTATAAAGAGACCAGCTGTTCCATCCGGACAGCAAGTGGAACGTTAGCAAGGTTTGTACATTCAATCCGCGCGGCTAACATTAAACCTCAGAGTCCAGGTGGCGGCGTAAATGTCAAGGCGACATGACAACATGCCAGCTCAGGACCACCATGGATTCAAATATAAAGTCACTATGTATATATATTAATTTATGAACCGTTAATGAGTCATAATAAAATTAATATGTGAGCTGATAACATGTTTATGGTAGCGCATAGGTTATAAAGATTAAATGAAAATATGAAGGTTTAGATCCATGGTAATTAAATTTTTTTTTTACTATGTAAGGGTAGTGACAATTTTATTCAATATCAATATTATTTTTATCTAAAAATATTTAAATAATAATAAATTATAATAAAATCATAAATGGAAATTCACACTTATATTTATTTATTTTTGTTTTTTTCTTATTTTTCCTTTTTTCTTAATTATGATTTTATTCAACTTAGAAACCAAGAAACAAAATTTCCATTTGTATATGCCCTATTGGATCACAAAAAGGAGAAAAAAATTTAAAAGAATAAAAATTACATAAAATTGTTCCCCTTTTTTCCCACCTTTTACCAAACTTGTTGATCCCCTTTTTTCTCACCTTTTACCAAACTCCTTGATTGGGACTGATATTTTTCTATTTCTAATTGGTTGCTTTTCACCTTGAGGGAACTTTTTTGTTTTAATATAAATGGTGTATGGGTTTGTTTTATGCCATCTACTTCCTTTTGAAAAGGTATGACCACCTTCTGAAAAAGTATATACCAGTACAAATATTGTGAAAATTATTTATTTTTAAAAAATTAACATGTACTTTAAAATAAAGATATATTATATATTAATATATTTAGTTTATAAATAAATATCTCTAAAATGTTATTTGTAGGAATACATAAATGGAAATGCTTTGTGAAATTTTAAATTGAAATGGAAGGAATGATCTCAAATTGATTAAAAGATTAGGAAAATTATTAAAATTTTATATATATCTTGTTTTTTTGTTAGGTAATGTGAGTTTTGAGATGATTGGCACATCTAATATGTGGTTTGAGTAGCCATGACTCAGAGGAATTTAAGTCTAGTTCCTATGGAGTTTCAAACCGATGACCTATTTACCAAGGAGTGCCTTAGCAAAACACCATTTGCTCTACACCACACAGGCTTTAGTATTTATAATTTAACATAAATGAAATTTATTATTTTAAGTATATTATATAATAAGTTTTAATTATTAAAAATTAAGGATATTATATAATACATTTTAATTTAATTTTAATAAATTAAAAATGAAAAAATAAAACACTTATATGTGAAATATAAAAATAAAAGTATTAACATAGATAAGATGTATAATTATATACACAATAAGTATTGTAACACTAATAGAGTGAAGAAAAATAAACTAGCCCACTCATATTAATAAAAGTGGTTGATATATTTTTATAACATCATTTTCCATCTTTTAAAACTAAAGGTGTAAATCAATGTACACAAGGTGGAAAATGACACCAATCAATTTATATCAACCACTTTATTAATGTAGTTGTGCTAGTTGATGATCGACATGCATGGGGAGGATTAGTAGGCTTTGGTTGACCTTGGTTGACTATGGTTGAATATGATTAGGTTGATGAGGGCTTATTATGGTCAACATATGGGTTGATTATGAGTGACCATGGTTTTCCATGTTTAACTATAGTTGTACATGATAGAATATGATTGACTATGGTTGACAATGATTTATTATGGTCAACATATGGTTGATTATTGGTGATCATGGCTATCCATGTTTAAATATAGTTGTCTATGACAAAATATGATTGAATGATGTTGACCGTAGTTGATCATATTTGAAAATGTTGACCATGGCGACCTGTTGAAGCCCCGAAAATCGGGTCAACAACAAGGGGGATACCCGCCCAGTCCGAACCTTGGTTGGCAGCTCCTTTTCTGTTTGGTATAGCGGGTCCGACTGGAGATAATGGGACCAGTTTCCCAATTTGTGTGTGTGTGTAAGATTGATTGATGTTCCTGGCTTTAAAAGATTCTAATTGAGGTGATCTACTTCCAATTCTAATCTAATGACATGTAATTGTATTCTAAAAAAGCAACAACATCTAAATCTATACTAACCCGGGGTATGATTCTTTTGTTATGCAATCTAAAATTATTTCAAATAACAATTGGTAATAAAGATCATTAAACTATTATAAGAAAATAATTCAATATAGATGAACCACTTCGCATAAAAAGTTAAACGAAACAGTTGTGAAAAACATATCGCATAGTAAGCTACTTTATATATTAAGCACAAATAAATAGTTATCACCGTACAAAAGTGCCAAATGATAACTCAGGCATTCAAGCATTAACATATAAATAACTGAATTTAAATATCACTTTAACACAGGAAATAAACAGTTAAGAGATAAAAGTACCATTTATAACTAGTTCTACTCATGAGCTTCAAACGATAGTGATTTATCTCTTCTCAATCCAACATCAACTAAGAGTACAGAAGTTCAACATCAGTAGTAGATATCAGATGAAAAAATCAATAAATCATGTTCCATTCATTCACCAAAACCTCCTCAGAGGGTGCAAAAATGCATGTTCTAAGAACAAGTTTTTGATAAATTTCTAGACCCTTCTCTAAATGCATGAGAAGGGTTTAAATACTACTAACTACATCTAAAAATAACTTATTTACAAAATTTTAGGATACGGTTTAAATGACCGTCCTTTTTCTAGGCAAAATAAAATAAAACTATTTCTAAAATTAAATCTAAAACTAACTATTTTTGTATTTTCTCCTTAATGTCACAAGCATTCAGAATTTGCTTGAGAAGAGTTAGCTGGCTGATTTCGGCCTTTAAATGTGCTGCAAAAACAGAATCAGCAAGAGCTGGCACTATCTTTTCGGTACTGGGTTTACAGGAGACTGAGCAATTAGAGGCTTTTCATTTCGAGAAGTTTTACCCAGCGATGCGCGATTAGGCACTAATCGCACATCGGAAACTGCCTTTGTTTCTTAATCCGGGCTTCCTTAATGCGATTTTCACCTCTTGCGTGTTTTCTTGTAGCGGATGTAGAGTTGAAATTTTGTGAAAATAATGATTCCAAGAGCTCTTGAGCTTGAGCCCTAAACTGCCTGTCTTTGATGTCAGCGTTGTCTAGTACTCCTTTAACCATTTCTATGCAGGGGAGAATTTTGGGCCTTGCCGCTCTCCGGTGCAGGAATGAACAAGCTAACTATGCAACTGATGCTTCAGACAACCATGATGAGCCTGTAGTAGCTGTAAATCCTATTACCTTAGGATTTATTTCCTCAAGTAGATTATGTATGCCTTTCCAGGTGAAAATACCCATGTTTCTGTTGCATGATGTGTCTGTGTATAAGAGTGCCTTTTCTCTATCTTCAGATATCAGAACCTCGCATATTTTCAACGTAGTTTCCTGTACACTGCTTTGTATAACCTTTTCTCCTTCGTTCCTGCAGTTTACAAGTGAGGTGAGAGTAATGATAATAAATAATGACGGGAATGCTTTGACTGCCGAAGACATTTAAAAATATGCCACCTTATGTGAACTAGCTCTTTGATAAACTCAAAACTAGATTTCATTAACAACTGGAAACTACTTCATTAATGAGCATTAAAGCACATAACCAGTCTCGTTTAATGGAAACACTTTTCCTTGAATAATGAACCAGAAAAATTTGCGATGAGACGATTTTGCAATTTGCTTTGCAATATCGCAGATTGTTGCATCGCATAATCGCAAGATCGCAAGATCATTCTGTTGTCCTATCATAAGATCGTTTTGTCGCATTATTGTAACATCGCATAATCGCAATATCGCATAATCATATTATATGTATGTTTTGTGTTAAGCAGTTTCTTACGAGGCGTGATTTTGCGATATGCGTTATTGCATATCAGCGTTTTCTGCGGTTTTTTATTATAAGTGTGCTTCTAAGACTTGCGATGCGATATATGTTTATCCTTATGCAATTTTGCATCACATTCTCGTGATTTTAGAGTTTAGCTTGTAAGTAGGCATGCTGTTATCTTTTCTGTGATGTGATATCCTTTAAGGAGTGATTTTTTCTTCCCTCATCACAAAACTTAAGTTTTCTAGATATTTTCAAAGGTATTTTCTTAAGTTTATGATGGTAAAGTTTTATTGAAAAGGAAATACAATCACTAATTGATTTTTTTGAATTTTTAGCTAAGGTTCCCCATTTATTTAGTATTAGTAATAACACTAAATAAAAGGGGGGTTTTTTGTGGCCACAACAATTGTTGATTCACTTGGAAGAACCAGTTATCTTTGTCGTTCTTTTGAATTTTCTATACTTCCAAAGTAGAAAATTGTCTAGAAAATTAAACTTTATTATAGAAAGATAAAGTACAATATGTTCGAACCTGTCAATGATATTTTGTTTCGACTATTTTCAACTCTGATTATTTGCTTCCTCAAGCGAGTCCTTGAATGTACATCAGTCATTACTTGGTTTATAAAGATAAAACAAAGTCTTCCATGTAAACCAGTTTTAAATATGCTCATTTGGCATAGGTAGAGCCTCTGCTACCAGCAGGTGTGCATAGCCTCGACAGGGTTACCTGTTACCCAGCAATGATCCTGAATCCTACTTAAAGAAACCTACAACTCTCAAAGAAGAATCCACATCCACACTTGTTGCTTTTGATTTTCTTTTACTCTTAAAGAGCAATGTCTTGGTTTGATAGCCAATTTATGACACAGTCATTCACTTGATTTATAACTTATTAAACAAGCTGGCTCATGATGAGACCCCTTGTCTTTTTATTGCAACAATCTTGAGTCATTGCCCTGTTGTGGTATGCAGTTTTGGCAAAGTCAGCAAGTTATAATATCTGTGATTATGATAAGCCGGCTCGTGATGAGACCTCTCACTCTTTAAGATAAAGTGTATCCTTGGATTGTTCCTCTGAAAGTTGTGATTTCCTTAGTAGGGAGGAAGTCATTGTTTTCTTAAGATAGCTCTGGACGACAATAGTAGAGTTTTTGGAAAGAGTTGTTCTACAAAGAATCTTTATTTTTGTTATTGATACCTTTCATTACACTGATATAAAACAATTCCTCACTAAAGGTTGTTTTCATCAAATTTTATGTAGTTGAAACTAGTATCATATCTAGGCTAGAGTCTTTAATAGTATCTTTCTACAATAAAGATCAATTTTCCAAAAGATTTGCTATTTATACAAGCGAAAGATCAAAATTTGAAAGAGAATTGGTGTCTTTTTCGTAAATTCCTAATGTAACCATTCACAACTTGTTTTTTGAAAATAAAAATCTAAAAAATAAAAGAGTAATCGTCTAGGGAAAATATTTCTTAAGGATCTCACCATTAACAGGTAAAGAATCTCTTTTTCCTGCTAAATCCTGCAACATAAAAGTGGACGGACCTATGACTTCTACAATTTGAAATGGACCAAGCCACATTCATTGAAATTTTGTATGTTTCCCTTTTTCTTCATGGCCCTTGTCCCATTTTAAAACTAGATCTCCCACCTGAAAATATTTTCTGGTCATTATATTTGAATCAAAAGAGGATTTTAATAATGCTTGATGATGAGCGTGAGTTCTTTTGGCCTGCTCTCTTTGTTCTTATAACTTGATTATTTCCATTTGCCTTAGTTGTAAGGAGGAAGTTGGTACTTCATCAATATATTGAACTAAAGACAAAGAGGGGATTGCTAAATGAGTCGGGAGAACGACTTCTTTTCCATAAACTAAATTGAACAGAGAAGTGCCAATGGAGGCTTTTCACGTTATTTGATCTGCCAATAAAGTGTATATTAAAGATTTATGCCAATTTTTATGATTTTGGTCAACTGTTCGTTTGATAATCCTGATTAGGTTTTTATTGGTAGATTCAGCTAAACCATTTCCCTGTGGGTAATAATTGGCAGAATATTTATGTTTGAAACCTCTTTTAAGTGCAAATTGAGTCATTGCATTATCAGAAAAGTATGATGCATTGTCAAACATTAAAGCGGAAGGCAATCCAAACTTGGTGATTATAAATTGATCTATGAATTCAATGATATGTTCAGCATTAGCTGTCTTGAGTGGAATTACTTCTACCCATTTGGTAAAGTAATCTGTTGCTGTAAGAATATATCTATGCTGCTTAGAAGAGTGAGGAATGATCTCACCTATTATGTCCAATCCCCACTAATCGAAATGTCACTCAATGTTGACCGGGTGTAGTGGTAAAGACGGTTTCTTCTGTCTCCCGGCAGCAGTTTGGCAGATTTGACATTTCCTCACATAATTGTGCGAGTCTTTGAATAATTTGGGCCATTAATATCCTACTCGTAAGATTTTATGTGCAATAGCATCTCTACCATAGTGTCCACCTGTTGGCCCGTCATGGAGTTCCTGCAAAACTTTTTTAGCTTCAGATTCTTCAAGACATCTAAGTAGAACAGAATCATAATTTATCCTAAAAATAACATCATTCAAGAGTTGATATTGTTTGTCTTTCAATCTTAGAGCTCTTTTCTTAGTATGATCGAGGTGTGAAGGGGCATACCCATTCTTCAGATAATAAATGATATCGGCATATAATGACTCATTATCGTTTAGGCTTACCTCGTACGCTTGTATGTCTGCATATGGAATTTCATATATCAGCAATGCTCCGGCCAACATTTTGCAAAAGCCTTAACCTTTTACAATGCTTTCTAGTTTGATTTCTACATCATATTCCTATAAAGAAGTAACCCAATTGGTTCTTTTCTCACCTACCTCTTTTTGTACTAAAAGATTTCTTACTGCTGGAAACGGTACAATGATTTTTGTATGAGTTTTGAGTAGGAAGGGTCTGAAATATTTGATTGCCTTGAAAACAGCATAAGCTTGTTTCTCCACATCTGAATAATTTAATTCAGCTCCCTGTAAATTTGAACTGAAGAAAGCAATCGAGGCTTCTGTCTTCTCTTGATTTTCCTGAGTAAGTATCGTTGCGTATGATCTGTCAGATGCAAATGTATATAAAACAAAAGGCTTTGAAAAATTTAGAGTTGCTAAAGATGGAGCGTCGACAATTTCTTGTTTGATTAGATTGAATGCCTCATATTCGTCTTGACCCCATTTGAAGATTGAGTTCTTTTTTATCATTGTTTGTAAGGGAGACACGATTCTTGAAAAATCCAGAATGAATCTCTTTACAAAGTTGATTTGACCAAGGAAAGATTGCATAGCTTTTTTGTTGTGAGGTAGGGAAATTTCAGAAATCTCTTTGATTCTGTTAGGGTCAATGTGAATTTCAATTTTTGACACTATGAATCCTAGAAGTTTTCCTTCACTTAATGCGAAAAAGGAATTTTTAGGGTTGAGTGAAATTCCATACCTTAAACAGCGTTGGAAGATTTGTTTTAAATCTCTGAGATGGTTGCTTCGTCTCTTGGAATAGACAGTTATATCATCCAAATAGATTACCATAGAATTATTAACTAAACCTCTGAATGCAATGTCCATGGCTCTCTGAAATGTGGCACCAGCATTAATCAGACCAAAAGGCATTTTTTGATATGCGTAGGTACCCCATTTGGTTCTGAATGTGGTTTTTAATTTATCGTCATGATGTACCAACACTTGATTGTATCCTGAAAATCCATCCAAAAAGGACATTAATTCTGACCCAACGACTTCCTGCAAAATTTGTTCCATAGGAGGCAAAGGAAAATTATCCTTTTGGCAAGCTTTATTAATGTTTCGAAAATCAATACAAATTCTAATTTCTTTGTTTTTCTTTCTAAGAGGGACCATGTTGGAGACCCATTTGGAATGTCGAACGGGAAAGATTATTTTGGCTTTCAATAACTTGTTGAGTTTGGATTTAATCTAATTTTCTAAATTGGGATGGATTTTTCTCAACTTCTGTTGGACTCGTTTTGCATTTTCCATCATTGGAATAGTATGTTGGATGATAGAAGTGTCATATGTTTTAAGTTCATCATAGTTCCAAGAAAAAACATTTTTGTATTGTCTCAAAAGACGAATATATGCTAATTTTTCTTCCCGAGTTAGGCCAAGGCCTACATTGATGTTTTGGGGTTTGGTATCAGTTCCCAGATTTACTAATTCATAGTTCAAAGTTGAACTTTGGAGTTTTGAATTAGTAGATCTTTTAAATCGATCTTTCAAATCATAAAGGTCTTCTAGTTTGACTATCGACTTAGGTATAGCATTGTTAGTGCTATCCTGTTGCAATTGTCAATCATGTTGGTCTTCGTCAATTATTTGATAGGCATATGATCCTTTAGATGTGAGAAAACTCACGATGTCAGGATCGTTGTTGAAAATTCTCCAATTTGTGATGTTATCAGGAATAGAAGGTCGAAAGATTAATTCTATTGAAAATCTATCAAGGCTAAAATCTTCTGAAGGGATAAGTTTAGAAGCTACGTTAGCTAAAAGGTCTGCACCTGCATTCTGGCGTCTGGGAATTGATGAAATATTAAATGATATAAAGTACTCAGTCAGATCTTGAACTAAAGATTGATAATGTTTTAAATGGCTTGATAAGCAATGTATAGTATTACGTACCTGTCTGACTACAATTTCAGAGTCTCTGAAAACTTGAAGGTATTTGAGATTTAATCTGATTGCTTTGTACAACCCTTGGACTAAAGCTTCATATTCCGATGTATTGTTGGTGCAATCAAATTTGAGCCTGCAAGTTAACATAGTTTTATCTCCGTCTAGACTAACTAGCATGCATCCTACTCCTGCTCCTTCATTAGATTTAGAACCATCAAAAAATAATTTCCAAAATGAAGATTTATTTACAGGACTATCTAAAAAATTGATACATTTAGAACTATCTGTTTGAGAAAAAATTTCAACTTGAGATAAAACAGAATGTTCTAAGTAAGGTGATGTGTGAGCATTAAAATTTCCTAGGAAAGAATCTACTGAGTAATTTCCAATAATGCTATTGTTATATGCTACTGGTTCATTCTCTCCCTCTAACTCCATGACTATGTATTTCTGATGTCGTTCTCGTTCAACTTTTATTTGATTTGGTTTACCATTGTAGGGCAGCCATATGTGCGACCAATCAGTTGTGAAGTATCCATGGAGTTTTTCTGACCAATCCCTGCTAAGAATTAAGCCATAAAATTCTGGAATATCAGCGACTAAAATGTCGATAACTTGACATAGCTTTGGGTTGGATGAGAACCTTATGGTAACTTGATTCAATTCGCCAATTACCTCAATTAGCTGGACTATGCACACAGCAGACTTCTGTGGTTGAACATTCAATTTTGTACATATTGATTTTGGTAAAATATTCGATGAAGCTCCAAAATCCACCAAACAATTATGGACATTTTTATTAAAAATATCATACCTAAGAAGAAAGGGGGGAGTATGAGATCTTGATCTACCTCCAACTAACGCGATGTCGTTGGGATCAACCTTGTTAATCACATTAGTCGGAGGTCTTCCCATGTCACAGGAAGCTTGAGAAATTACAACGGCAGGCAAAGGTGCAACTGGCACAGCATGTAGTTCTTTCAAAAGTATCTTTTGCTGGTGTTTTAATTTGCTCAATTCTTAAAGAGTGATGTTGGCCCGAGTCTTCTTCATATCTTCTATAATATTGTACTCCATTTCATCTGAAACGATCAACATTTTAGATGGAGTAGAGGAATCTGTTTGGACTGGGCTGGTTTGAGTCGCTTTAGATGTTGTCTTCTTGGATGCGACTTTATCCTTCATTGTTGAGCTTGTGCTCTTTGGCTTAGGGGTAGTTTGGGGGGGATCAAGTTGATTTTTGCTTCGTGTACTAATCGGGAATGTTTCTTGATCCTCTTCTTGTGGGAGGATGAAATCCCACATTCCTTGTAACTCTACAACTTCTTCTTCATTGGTCGGCCCTTCAGTAGCGATTTCCTCTTCTTCTTCTTCAAACTCAGCGTTTGTAATAGCGTTGGGGGGCTTTAAATCATTCTAGGGATTTCTTTTAAAAGTTCTGTATGGCTTCTTTGAAGAAGTTTTTTCCACTTGTTTTTTTATGTCGACCATTTCGTTAGACATGGTCTTCAAAACTTTTTGTAATCCTTCTAAATCAAAAGGATCTTTCATTGCTTTTTCTTGGGATCTTCTTTGAATGTTACCTTCTTAAACTTTCATTCTTCGATCGCGGTTTTCTTTTCAAGGGCTATAATCTGTTTTTCTATAGCTATTGCTTCTTTCATATTTTCAACCAAAGTTGTCTTATTAACCCTATCCAAAAATATTTATATATTTGATGGTAAAGCAATAATGTACCATTCACTTTGCACTTCTTCGCTGGGCTTGGAAGCAGTAGGGATTTTGTTTAATAGTTTATTGAAATGAGAATTGAAGTCTTTGATAGGTTCTTTTGATTGGGCCCTGAGGTTTGATAGGTCACTAATCAATGTCGCAGTAGACCTATCATCACCAAAGTTAATGAGGAATTTCTCTTCGAAGATGTCCCAACTAGTAATAGATCCAGATGGTAGTGAAAAATACCATGATCCGACTGTTCCTTGAAGGGTATAAGGAAAAATTCGAACGACAACATCTTCGTTAGTAACTACATTAAGATTTATGGATAGCATAAAGTTATTGATATGCTCTTCCGTTAGCATGCCTTCTTCAGGATTGAATTTAGGCAGCCATTTTTCAGGATGGGCTGGTAACTGACTCAAGGGTGCAGGCATTAAGACTGCCCCTGTATTGTTCCACAGAGATTGAGCCATCGCTAATCTACTAATGGAAGGAAGTGCAAAAAATGATCCTTGAGGTTGAGAAGATGAGGATATAATAACTCCGGATGATTGAGAAGGGGATGTAGAAGTACCAGTAGGTTGGTGGACAATGATCTGGAGTGGCGAAGTGGATGGTTGACTTCATGGTGAAGAAGTTGAGATGGATGATGATGGTGAAAGAGTCTCACTATCGGACCCTTTAGGTGATTTCCTTGCTCTCTTCCTAGTGGGTAGAGGTAATTCAGTTGGCTAAACACCAAACTTTTCGCTCTTTAATCTGTTTAAGGGATGAGCAGGGTTATATTGCGAAGTCACGCTGCCTTGAGATCTATCAGATCTTTGAGGAGATATAGAAAATCACTGAAGTTTGTGAATGAGATATTCGACTTCAGGCAGTTCAATAGTAGATTGTTCTGAAATGTCGGGGTTTGTAGCAACGACTGTTGATCCTACAAATTCTAGTGGTGGATTTAAAGCTTCTAAATGCAATGGAGAAGTCGGGGGAGATGGTGAGGGCGATTTACTCTCAGAATGGTATTTAGATTTGGACTTACTTGCCATTCATAGTTCAAGGCCCTCCTTCTAGCGCCAAATATGTTGAAGCCCTAAAAATCGGGTCAACAACAAGGGGGATACACGGGTCCGGACCTTGGTTGGCAGCTCCTTTTCTGTTTTGTATAGCGGGTCCGACTGGGGATAATGGGACCAGTTTCCCAATTTGTGTGTGTGTGTGTGTAAGATTGATTGATATTCCTGGATTTAAAAGATTCTAATTGAGGTGATCTACTTCTAATTCTAATCTAATGACATGTAATTGTATTCTAAAAAAGCAACAACATCTAAATCAATACTAACCCGGGGTATGATTCTTCTGTTATGCGATCTAAAATGATTTCAAATGACAATTGGTAATAAAGATCATTCAACTGTTATAAGAAAAGAATTCAATATAGATGAACCACTTCGCATAAAAAGTTAAACGAAATAGTTGTGAAAAACATATCGCATAGTAAGCTACTTTATATATTAAGCACAAATAAATAGCTATCACCATACAAAAGTGCCAAATGATAACTCAGGCATTCAAGCATTAACATATAAATAACTGAATTTAAATATCCCTTTAACATAGGAAATAGAAACAGTTAAGAGATAAAAGTACCATTTATAACTAGTTCTACTCATGAGCTTCAAGCGATAGCGATTTATCTCTTCTCAATCCAACATCAACTAAGAGTACAGAAGTGCAACATCAGTAGTAGATATCAGATGCAAAAATCAAAAAAACTTGTTCCATTCATTCACCAAAACCTCCTCGGAGGGTGCAAAAGTGCATGTTCTGAGGACAATTTTTTGATAAATTTCTGGACCCTTCTCTAAATTCATGAGAAGGGTTTAAATACTACTAACTACGTCTAAAAATAACTTATTTACAAAAGTTTAGGATACGGTTTAAATGGCCATCCTTTTTCTAGGAAAAATAAAATAAAACTATTTCTAAAATTAAATCTAAAACTAACTATTTCTGTATTTTCTCCTTAATGTCGTAAGCATTCAGCATTTGCTTGAGAAGAGTTAGTTGGCTGACTTCAGCCTTTAAATGTGCTGCAAAAATAGAATCAGCAAGAGCTGGCACTATCTTTTTGGTACTAGGTTTACAGGAGACTGAGCAATTAGAGGCTTTTCATTTCAAGAAGTTTTACCCAGCGATGCGTGATTAGGCGCTAATCGTGCATCAGAAACTGTCTTTGTTTCTTAATACGAGCTTCCTTAATGAGATTTTCGCCTCTTGCGTGTTTTCTTGTAGCGGATGTAGAGTTGAAATTTTGTGAAAATAATGATTTCAAGAGCTCTTGACCTTGAGCCCTAAACTGCCTATCTTTGATGTCAGCGTTGTCTAGTACTCCTTTAACCATTTCTGTGTAGGGGATAATTTTGGGCCTTGCCACTCTCCGGTGCAGGAATGAACAAGATAACTATGCGACTGATGCTTCAGACGACTTTGATGAGCCTATAGTAGCCGTAAATCCTATTACCTTAGGATTTATTTCCTCAAGTAGATTATGTATGCCTTTCCAGGTGAAAATCCCTGTGTTTCTGTTGCATGTTGTGTCTGTGTATAAGGGTGCCTTTTCTTTGTCTTCAGATATCAGAGCCTTGCCTATTTTCACCGTAGTTTCTTGTACACTGCTTTGTATAACCTTTTGTCCTTCGTTCCTACAATTTACAAGTGAGGTGAGAGTAATGATAATAAATAACGACGGGAATGCTTTGACTGCCGAAGACATTTAAAAACATGCCACCTTACATGAACTGGCTCTTTGATAAACTTAAAACTAGATTTCATTAACAACTAGCAACTACTTCATTAATGAGCATTAAAGCACATAACCAGTCTTGTTTAATGGAAACACTTTTCCTTGAATAATGAACCAGAAAAATTTGCGATGAGACAATTTTGCGATTTGCTTTG
This sequence comes from Pinus taeda, assembly GCA_000404065.3. NCBI lineage: Eukaryota > Viridiplantae > Streptophyta > Pinopsida > Pinales > Pinaceae > Pinus > Pinus taeda. The sequence goes on from APFE031289739.1 coordinate 152,484, forward strand.
CAATATGGCAGATTGCTGCATTGCATAATCGCAGGATCACAAGAACGTTCTGTCGTCCTATCGTAAGATCATTTTGTTGCATTATCGCAACATCACATAATCACAATATCGCAAAATCATAATATATGTATGTTTTTTGTTAAGCAGTTTCTTGCGAGGCGCGATTTTGCGATATGCGTTATCGCATATCGACGTTTTCTGCAGTTTTTTATTATAAGTGTGCTTCTAAGACTTGTGATGTGATATATGTTTATTCTTATGCAATTTCGCATCACATTCTCGCGATTTTAGAGTTTAGCTTGTAAGTAGGCATGCTGTTATCTTTTCTGCAATGTGATATCCTTTGAGTGATTTTGTCTTCCCTCATCACAAAACTTAAGCTTTTTTTATATTGTCAAAGGTATTTTCTTAAGTTTATGATGGTAAAGTTTTATTGAAAAGGAAATACAATCACTAATTGATTTTTTTGAATTTTTAGCTAAGGTTCCCCATTTATTTAGTATTAGTAATAACATTAAATAAAAAGGGGGGTTGTTGGTGGCCACAACACGACCATAACCATGTTAATGATTTTCAGCCATGGTTTAACCAATTTGCCCATGGTTAACCATAATTAACCATGAATTTCCATGTTTGACCGTTTTAACCATGGTGAACGATGGTTGTCCATGTTCAAGCATGGTTGACCATGGTTGACTAAGATAGAATGGGTTGACTATGACAGCCCCTGGTTAAATTCCCCTATTATAACCATTATAGCTTTTTTTTAAATCAAAATGGTTGAGAAAACACGAATTCCAAAGCTTGGGGAAGGGAGTTTTCTTGGGAATAGAGGGAAGCTTGACTTGTTCAATGACAATCATGGAAGGATGGCAAGGGTGCAATTAAATGGATTGGTTATGCCATTTAATTCAACTGAAGAAGAAGGAAAAAGATGATTCTCTCTTTAGAAAAATACACAAGCAAGAAAGGACAAATTTAAAAAAAAAAAGGATGGTAGCACTGTGCAAGAGGTTGGTGATGGTCTAGCACACGTAAGGGAACTGACCATTTGTTGTAACAAAGGGAAAATGACGAGAAATCATGGGGAAACAAGAGGCCAAGTGGTAGTGCAACACTAGCCAGGAAATCATGGTTAAACAACAAACCATCTACATAGGCAAGCATGGGAAAGAGTGCAAGTGCACACCAACATGCAACCAAGAATACAATTGCAACAATGGAGTGGGAGGAGGTAAAGGGACTTCTTGATAGGAGAAGAAATAAAATATGCATATATTCATGGAAGCATGGAGGTATTCGGTCTTTTATTCACCAAGGGCAGGAGTCAACAAGGGAAGAAAGGGAAATTCCTCATGAAGAGGAAAGAATAAGGGAGAAGAGAAATTGGACATAGGGAGTTCATTCGATGAAAGACTAGCTAAATAAACCCATGAGGGCTTGTTGGATGAGGATAAAAGGAAATGGTTTACCAAGGATTATTGAAGCCACGAGTGGTTTTCCTTGGGACTAAAGAACCCACTAAGAAGTTTAGGGATTAAGGAACCTACTCACCAGGAGAAAAAGACACTTTGGTTCTTGGGGGCCAATGAAACACCAGGTGTGGCCCTAGTCTGGGAACATTGGTGCTTGCAATCACTGATGAAATACTTAAAAAGTTGATCTTTGTACTTCCATGTTTTCTTATCCAACTGTGAACCTTCTAATATTGAGATCTCCTCCTCTTCTGGCTTGCCTAAGGACTAATGAACCCACTAGGAGTGTCTTGTCTTAGGACTGATGAAACCACCATGAAGCTTATGGACTGAGGAACCTACTAATTTATCATTAGTTTGTCAAGTTGAAGAACCTTCCCATATTTTCATAAAAACTCTCCTTCTATGACTAAGAGTGGCTTGTCTTGGGACTAAACAAACCACTAGGAAGCTTGTGGACTCAAGAACCTACTGACTTATCAGTAGTTTGTCTAGTTGGTGAACCTTCCCATGTTATAATGAAACTAATCTCATAGACTAGAGATGTGATTCTATGTGCTTGCAAAGTACCCCTATGTTGAAGCTCACTAAATTAAGGCCCTATGATATGACAAACAAAGAATTTTTTAGGACATTTTAGGGAAATCGATCTCTATCTATTGTACTACCTTATTAGCTAGTGGGTGGAGGTTGTGTAACCTCTAGGGACCCTATTTAAAATGGTGACATGGGTTTCACATTCTTAAGCATGCCTCTTCGAGCTCTAGAATTTGACTCGGGGGTGAGATTTGCAGGAAAGATTAGTTGCAACTCATCTAAGGTTGGGTGGAGAGTTAGAGTCTCAATCTCAGTTACTAGGTTCAAACTATAAAAGATAAGTAGTCATTTTTGTTCTTCAGCTCTCAATGATTCATGTTCGTTAACGTGTTGGCTAACAATGGATTTCTAAAGCTGATGAATGATTTTTCCTGTGTGAATGAGAAATGTTGATTTATTTGCGTGGTTATGGAATGGTTTAAATTCTTGTGTTGTTATGAACATGAATTCTAGTCTAATGGGTTTTATGAAATGGACATGTAAATGTTGTTATTACCTGAGTTGAAATATGGTCTAACTTTCATGAATGTTCAAGAAATGGGTAGATCTCTGTAATGTTTTATGTTATGTATGGCTATCTTGCCATGGGTTTTAAACTATCAGCTCATGAGGGATAACTCTGTTTTAATATACATATGTATGTATGCATTTACAAGTCGAGTTGAGGCCTTATAAACTCAAAAAAAAATCTTTCTTTATACGAGTTTAAATATGTGTATTGTTAGGTTGGGTTGACGACCTTATAAGACCAAGAAGGATAACGTTGATATATATGTTGGGATAGGCCAAGTTCTTATTCAAGCTCAAAAGCGTGTGTGTGTGTGTGTGTATGTGTGTGTTGTATATATATATTATATTATATATATATATATAATTATATATATACACACACACACACACACACACACGCTTTTGAGCTTGAATAAGAACTTGGCCTATCCCAACATATATATCAACGTTATCCTTCTTGGTCTTATAAGGTCGTCAACCCAACCTAACAATACACATATTTAAACTCGTATAAAGAAAGATTTTTTTTTGAGTTTATAAGGCCTCAACTCGACTTGTAAATGCATACATACATATGTATATTAAAACAGAGTTATCCCTCATGAGCTGATAGTTTAAAACCCATGGCAAGATATATATATATATATATATATATATATATAGCTTTGAAGGTCGGTTGAGTCCTCACAAAAATCAAAAGGGATGGCCTAACTAGGCTTATATTAAATGTTCATACATATTGTTGGATGAGGTGAATGGAACATTTAAGGTCTTGAAGGGCTAGGATTTAAGCCTTATTAACCCAAACGAGCAAGATTTATAACCAAATGTCAAGAGTAGGGCATCATTGTTTAAACATTAATAACCATAATTATATAAATAAATATATGTAAATTTTCCATATCGGAACCTTATGGTGGAACTCCACTGAGAGAACCCCCCCCATGACATCATGATGGAGGGGGGAGTCTTGCATTTCAATGTGAGCCCTCAATATGCCTCGGAGAATTTCCATCGTTGATTTTTCACAATGGAACCGAAAGATGGAACCATAACTATGATACCCCCCCTCCCCATGACGTCACGAGGAGGATGGGGGATCTCACATTTCAATTGTGGCCATTAATAATGCATTGTGTTACATGTTGTTGGATGGGCCCTAAGGCTTTGGGACCTTGAAGTTTTTGTATGTGCACCATAATTTTTGAGCTACGAATAAAAGGATGGGATGTGTGACTTGATATGGCCAGTAAGGGCTTAAATGAACTAGAGTCATCGAATGGAGGCTAGGTTCAAAGCACCAAAATTCCAAAGTTTTGTTATAATGGGAAAACCTTGATTTGCAAGAGCCCGGGAGCTTAGTGGGTCACTTGTGCAGAGTGGTGAATTATGTGATCAAGAGGGTGACATGGTGCTATGATGGCATGAAACGTGACACCCAAATCTAGACCAGGTGGGAAAAAGAGTTCCACATGGCACTCTAGGAGGAGGCCAAGTGGAGGGTGTGACATCACCCTCGGATAATGTCACCCTGTAGATTTCTTAAGGGGGCATAGTGCAAATCTCTCGAGGGGAAAGGTATAGGGAGAGGAACATCGACATGACATCATCCTAGAGGTTTTAGGTGTTGACGTCACCCTGTAGGTTTTGAGCGATGATGTCACCTTGACATTTAGACAATGATACATCACAGGTACGTCTAGTATTTATGTCCCAAGATGGGAGGATTTCTGTAAATTGATGATGGGGGGAATATTTCTTCCGCTTTTATAGACCCAAGGAAAATTAAGTGGAGGCGCTAAAGGAAACTCATGAGATTTAATCCCCGGGATGATGTGGAAATGAGGACCTGCTCAACAAAAGTGGAGCGTAATGTAATAGGGTTAATTCATTCAAATAAATATATGTATGTGGTTAAAAGGGGATTTTTACCCAATATGTGTGTGTGTGTGTGTGCACATACATATATGTATACATTAATATATATATATTGTGTGTGTGTGTGTGTGTGTGTGTGTGTGTGTGTGTGTGTGTGTGTGTGTGGATGTGTGGGCATTGTGCAGGCCATAGAAGGGGGTCTTGTGAGTAATGAGGTGGCACAAGCTAGGTTGGAAGATACTAATAGCAATGTCACATGGTCCCTTGCAAGATGATGACATGGTAATGACTTAGACAACCTCTTGGGCACCACATGGGGACCACATGTGTGCCACATGACAATTTAGGATGACGTGGAAAATACCAATAGGCCAATCATTATATGGCCATAACTTTTGATTTGATAACCAAATTGTGGTAGATTTTATATCATTGGAAAAGTCTCAATGAGATGAATACAATATCATGGTTTATTTTGAGCTTTGAACTTTTTTAAGGTCAAAAAAATTAGACCTCATTTCCATAACTTGACTTTAGAGGTCAAGTCATCATAGTAACTACATATTTCTACCCTTAGTGTGGTCTATGGGTGGTAAGGGTGATTTTATAGAGTGGTATCAAAGAAAATGTTCAACAATGGACCTTTCAAGATCAAATGATGCTTTAGAGCAATGTGATAGTTGTTAAAACCTGATTGTTATGTGGATTGATCATATGTGTTGTTTAACATGTTTTCATTATTATATATGCATGTAGAATGGTATTGATGATTGACATGATTTCACTATTATTAATGTGCTAAATTGAGGTGTAATGTTTCAGCTAGCCTTACACCAGCAAAATCCCAACAACAATCCTAGGTAATGATTTATGTTATGCATCTATGTTTATTTAAAGTAATAGTTATGTGTGTGTTTGATAGCACATAAGAAGACACTCAGAGCTAAAAGAAATGAGGACCAAAATGGTGCAATATAGCATTGACATGTCGCAACATGAATATGAAGAGGAAAGATCATCTGAATAGAGAGGAGAGGAAGGATCTTATGATTGGATAGATATATTGAGAATTTCAAGGGTTGAAATAAGGAGCTGGAAGGTTGATAATGAAAGGTTGGTTAGGGCATAGGAGATGCAAGCAGAAGTGAATGCAGTTACACTACAAATCCTCTCAAACTTACAAAGGAAACAACAACATGGTTTGGGAGGTAGCCACAAGAATAAGTAGAGAAGAAAGAAAAAATGGAGCAGATGAGCTCTCAGATCCAAAAAAATATAGAGGTTTCCAAGTGAAGATATAGTAAAAGGAGGCACTCTACTGGATACTCTAGATAAAAGGGCAAGCATCCACAAGAATCAATTCAAATACACTCATAGAAAACATCACCATCATCATCATTATCATGGTAAAAAGAGGGAAAAGGAGCACATGCTAGAAGAATTCAGGAAGGCCAAGCCTCCTACATTCAATGTTGATATGGGAAGGTGGAAGATGTTGAATCCTTGGTTCTTGAGATGAAAAAATTATTTAGAGTACACAAGTACTCTAAGAACATGGAGGCAAGGGTGGCCACTTTCAATCTGAAAGGAAAGGAAGACTTTTGGTGGGAGGATTTAAAGAATTTGATGAACATAAGGGTGGAAAAGTTATCATGGAAGGAGTTTGAGAAAGATTTCAGAAGCAAATACCTATACAAAATGTATTTCAATAACAAATCCAAGTATTTCTAAGAACTCAGAATGGGGAAAATGACTTATGAGGAGTCTATTACTAAATTCTTGGAGTTGCTACGATATGTGCCTTACCTTAAGGAGGAAAATGAAAAATTTCATAGATTCATCAGTGGGCGACCACATTACTTCAAAGACAATTGAAATTTGATGAGTGATGAACCTTGGAGGACGTTGTAAGAAAGCTAAAGTACTACTACAAGAAATCTAGCCATAGGCCAAAGCTTAAGGATGTTTGGAAGGAAAAATAAATTTTCGAAATTAGAGGAAGGAAGCATTAAAATTAAATTCAGTGGCTTGGGGAAAAGGAAAAAGTCTCACCACAAATAGAGGTGAAACTCAATAGAAGTTTAGTACTTCTATTAAACACCGACCAACTCAGATTGAAGGAGAAGCGCCAAAGACTACGAAAGAGGACCCTATAAGTGATGGAATTGTAGGGAGAAACACCTAAGAAAGGATTTCCCTCAACACAAGAATTACGGCTCGAGGCTTTATAGCATTTAGGAAGTCAGGATAGTTTAGGATGTGGCTCATAATGTCCCTAGAACATATGTGGCTATGGAAAATACGCAAGCTTGTCACTAGACATAAATTGTCAAGATGACCAATTAAATGCAGGCAGTATATCCATTTTTTTTATGTTGAAGCAAATGTAATTTAATTTTAAATGAATTGTATAGAGAATGAATTTAATCCCTATTGTTGGTTTCAATAAAGATACTAAATGAAATCAAGGAAAGGGCTCGGGATGAGCTTTCATCATAAAACATTGAAAAATATGAGAACTTATGGGCATTCATTTGTTGTGTTTGTGGAATGTTTATTTATTTTGTGTTTAACGATTGATTTCATGCTCGGATTACTATTTTAATGTTGGTTCATGCATGGACATGCTACCTTGTTTATGTTTTGCATCATTGTTATGAAATGTTATGAATTTTTCAAGTCCTTTTCTTTTACCTTCTATTTATTAGGTCTTGTGAAAATTATTGGGTGTGCAAGTAAGATAATAGAGTTCTAGGAAATAGTTGAGTGGAATCCAACGAGGAAAGTAGACCTGAATGAATCCCAGTGTATGAATAAAGGGTAATTGAAGGCAAGAAGAAAGAGTGTGACATCCAAGTGGGTTGGTTAGGTCTATGGGAATAAATGGACAGGGATAGGGTAGCCATGGGAATGTCATAAAAGGGAAGTTTCCTAAACATTAAAACAACATGACCTATATGAGCATGTATTGAAGTGCATCCTTTGTATCATGATGGAGTGGAGGAATGAAGATGTTGTTTGGTATGAAAAGATTTTGTTTGAGAACCATCATAGTAACAAGGTTTTACACAAGCATAAATAAAGGAATTGGATAACAAATTCCTTGCCAAATTTGGCACCATTGATCCAAATATTGTGCATGCATCCTTTGTATTATAATGCAATGAAGAAATGGAGATTGTTTTTGATATGATAGGATTTTGGTTGAGAATATTTATAGTAGCAAGGTTTGCAGCAAGCAGAAATAAAGGAATTAGATTAAAAAATTCCTTGTCCAAATTTGGGACCATTGATCCCAATGCGGTGCATGCCTTGCATGGATACAAAAGGTTCTCTCAACCTTGACTTCATTGGCATATGTAATTATGTGTTGAGTTCATGAACATATTGATGAATAAATAAATGTGTGAAATTCCATTGTGATTGATAGGTCATCATTAGGGATCATTCCTGTAAAACAATGATTGATCATGCTTCTAAGCCATATTGTAGGGATTAGCCTCATGGAGAGATTGACTCAAAATGTTATGTTTAATTCCATTGAAATTTACCTTATGATGGATCTCATGAGAGATTTTATGCTATGACGTAGGTAGGACATTGGACTACTCAGTTTGGGTGAATAAAGTTGACCGAAAAGAGCAATAACAACAACTTGAAGGTATCAAAGTGTGCAACAAAAGTATTAGAAAATTGCAAAATAACCACTAAGAGATGGCTAACTTAATGGATTTGAGATCCATTGAGTTGCTAGGTAAGCGACTTTGTATGGGAAAATTGATTGTAAATGTGTTGTAATTATAAAGCTCATTGTCATTTTGCATGGGTCAAGCATGTTTTCCTTTTTGTTCAGATACAGAAAACTAAGTATGGTGTTCCTCCAAGGGGGTGGTGTTTGTGGTCTCCCCTGGTTAAATTCCCTTCTTATAAACATTGTAACTAGTTTTATTAAAATTAAAATGGTTGAGAAATTGTGACACAAACTCTAGAGCTTAGGGAAGAGAGTTTTCTTGGGAATAGAAAGAAGCGTGAATTTTCTATTTTTTATCATCCATCCATTTTGAAGTCAGAAGATCATTGTCTCCATATGAATTTACATTTCCACAAGTGGCATGTCCTCCTAAGGTATGGACCATTTTACCCAATTTTTGAATGAATTTCACATCTATAAGCTTTGCTTATTCTATTATTGGGTAAATATTGACTATGTCAAACTTAGTCTATTTATCACTATCAAAAATACTTTAATGTTAAGGATTAGTGTTGTTTAGTTTACCATCCATAATACCATAAAGGTTTCCTTTACTTTTTTATAGGGACATAATTCTCTACTCTTACAAGTGTTTATCCTAAACTAATTTCAAAAGTTCTATGATGTCTAAGTGTGGGTTTTACGATGAAATTTTTGAATTTGAGTTTCTCAAAGTTACTCCCAATGGTAGGAGATTGGCTACAAAAATTTCTTGGAATGAGTTCATTTCTACAAGTTGATACTATGTTGGTTATGTTGTTTTAAAATCATTTTATTTGTAATTACTAACCTTTTTAAAATGGAACGATAGGTTACTAGCTTAAATTGACTCAATGTAAAGCTTACTACTAACAATCAGATAATATTATTTCTATTTACTCAGCTAATAAATCTCTTGATAGAAGTAAGAACCTGACATGAAGGATTCCTTAATGGCATGAGCCTAATAGATGAAAAATAATATCATACTGATATCTAAAAGGATGTCATGAATCAAACTACTATGTATTGAACCTTTGGTTTTCCATACTTGAGAAACAATTGTTAAATATGGGAGTACATTTGCATGTTTCTCATCTTTTAACATGTTGTCTTTAAGATGAAATTTCAGTAACTATTATGGGTGTTGGCCCTTGTTTTTAATCCAATTTTGCTTAATTAAAAACACTTAATTTACATGTTATCTATCCATTTACCATAATATACACCCCATTTTGACATATTTATTCATATTCAGGTATATAAATTAAGTTTTGCAATTTTTAGATGTTTTTATAAAAATTGGATTTTAAATGCATTTTTGGACAAGATTAGAAATTCTCGTAATGGCTTTTGATGTCATACTTGCAGGACACATGGGTATGAGCTAAGCACATTTCTAGAAATATTGGGAACTAAGATTAAACGAACTCCTATTGGTTCGGTCAAATCAAGCTTAAACAAGACCCGATCAAAGCTAGTCAAACAAGACCAGTCATTCAGGAAATCCCTACGAAATAGGCCAATTTTAGGATTTCATGAGATTTTCCAGATTTTGAGTGATTGGATGGATGAGCTCAACTTGGATAGATAGGATATGGATAGAAATAGTTGTTAGAGACCTTTTAGATCAATTTGTTTCATATTTTCTATTTAATCCAAAACATTGAAGGCTTATGTATGTAGAATTTGTATAATTTCATATTGAGACTTCTAAATATTTTGTGTTAATTTGAGGAAAATGTTCTATCTTCTTTTTGTTGTTCAATTTTGTGGATGATTGGCTGAGTTTGCAGTAGCTGATAATCTCTTCAAGTGTGCAAGGCAAGGGTGGAGGGCCCCCACACCAAGCTAATTACACTTCATGGTTAATTTAGCTTGATCTTCATAAACTAGTTTTGCTTCAGATTTGTTTATTTAATTAATGTATGATGATTTATTATGTTTACTGATGAATATTGGTTTAATTCTCATCTTTATATGAAGGAACAACCTAGTGTTCAAGTTGAACCCTCCTTTTATCTGATCAATGAATAGAAATTAAAATTCATCTTTCTTGTTTTCAAGTGATTTTTTGAATTTCCAATTTTCTAACAATGGCATTAATGATGAATCAATTTGTAATGAAGAACAACAAGGACCTCCTTACTTAGGAGCCTCTTCTATTATTCTTTTATGTATCATAAGTTATTGTCCATTAGTGGTTTTTTTATTTATGTTCATAAAGTAGTATTGTAGAAGAAGGTCAATCTGGTTCTCCTAAGTTAGGAGCCACTTCTCCTGCTTATTACATATTGAATTAAAAATTAATTAGTTGAATTTTATATTTGTAATATGCACTTCTAATTAGTTTATAATTTTATTTCCTTTAGTTTCCATAACTTATATTCTAAATCTGATTATAGTTGATATCCATATGCTTTGGACATACTTCTAAGTTCTACAAACCTGGATTGATATTTAAAATATTTGTGTTAATTTACTAAATAAATTGACCCAACATTTTGGTGTCGTTTCTAGGGAAGAATTCGTCAACATAGTCAATTAGAGGATAAAAACAAAATTTAAAAAATAAAAACAAAAACAAAAACAACAAAAATTTAGCTATATTTTAGTTATGTTTCTTTATGCCTAGAGATAGAGATTATAAAGATAGATTTATTAAGCAAAACCCCCCATCCATAGAGGTAGGACCATCAAGACTAACTACGTCGGTTGCTGGTAAACCAACTCTAGAGGAATTAGAAGAAAAACAAAGATCAGGACAAATATTGACTTTAATTGAACAATAAACCTTGTTAGCCTTGGAAGTAAAAAGAAAACAAACCCCAAAAGCAACACAAACTATAGAAAAAAAGGGAAACAAGGAAAATTGTTAAACAAATAGATCAACCCATTCTTGAACCAATAGATCAACCTATTTTTGAAAACAAACAACAAGTGAACCTCAAATTGCTATAGAAATAGTTGAAACTATGACAGAAGAAGGGAAAGGATCCACTATCCTCACTCCAGAACAAAGACTTCAATATGAAAAATAATAGAAAGAATGGAGAAGACAAAGAGAGGAAGAGGCAATAAGAGAAGCTGGATGAAAAAGAGAAGAAGAAAGAAAAATAGAGTATGATAACAAAAGACTACATGATAATGAACAAGAAAATACTAATGATCAAGAAGCTACTTTTGAATTTCCAATATTAGATACAAGAGCAATATTAGGGGAAGAAGTGAAAATTAAAAACATTCCACCTTCTATGTTGCCTAACTCTTATGGAATGTCAAAAGAAGATCCTGATTCATTTATGTTTGAATTCGATATCTTGTGTACAACTTATGGATACACAGATGACACACACAAGCTCCGCCTCTTTCCTGCTCCTCTGAAAGCATCAGTATTAAAATGGTTTATGGGTTTAGGAGAACATACAATCACTTCTTGGGAAGACATGAAGAAAATATTTCTTAAAAAGTATCAAGCCTATATTAGGCCTAGGGACTCGAAAGGGGATGTTTTTAGAATGACACAACAAGAAGATGAAAGTTTAGAAGAGTATTTGGAAGGATTTCTCTACAATCTTCAAAAATCTAAACAACACTCTCTGAACCTTGATACCATCCGTACAATCTTTCTTAAAGGTATAAGAGATGAATATCTTGACATTCTTAATGTAATGGGCAAGGGTGATATTTCAAACTTTCCATTTAATGAAATTACAGAACTATGTCAAAAATATTCTAGAGGAAGATCAAAAACTAGAATGAGAGATATTAGTTCAAAAGCTTCAAAGTCAACAGCAACAAGAGTAACAAGAGCAGAAATAGGGAGTTTGCTGGAAAACTTCAAAACTGATCTTCTAAGCACTTTAGGGACACAAGTATATGTTTTGAAAGCTAACAAAAAGAAAGAAGAACAAGATCAAATCTTAACAATCTTTTGTCCCAAGTGTAGGAAGAAACGTCCATTAAGAGAATGTCCTTTGGATAGTATTCAAGTATGTGGCCTTTGCACGGAAAACTATTCAACAAAAAACTATCTAAAGCTGAAATAATTTCAAATGAATCCAATGGAATAAGTACAAGGGGTAGATGGTCTTTACTATATGGCACCAAGAATACCTTGGCAACCAAGGATTCCTCAGCAATTCCCTCAGCAATTCTCTCAACAAAACTATCCTGCTCAAAGTTCATGGAGTACCCTAATGTCGTGGCAGGCTTGGCCTCCACAACAATATCAAAACCAAACTTCACAAGGTTGGAGAGGATATACTTATTGAAACCAGCCACCTCAGCAAATGTATCCTCAACAATACTAACAACAATACCAACAACAATATCAATAGCCATTTTCATACCAACAGTGCCAACATTATCTGCAACCCATGCCATTTCTACAACAAAATCATGTACCATTACTAACTCAACCTCAACAGCTTCAGCTTCCTTCGAACTAACCCCCACCTAGACCAACTCAACCACCAGCTCATCCAGTAGCAAATCTTAGTAACAAAATGGATAAACCTACATACAATGTGGAAGAAGTAATATATTTTCCAACATACTCTATTCTTCCCATAAATGATGTCCCTTTAAGGTCTGGGAAAGTATTACATAAAAATTCTCGTCCAATCATAGAAGAACCAACTGAACAAGGAGAACAACCTGAAACATCTCATTTAGAAAATCAAAGTCAAAAAGGAAAAACTATAATAACTCAAATATAATAACAGTTGAAAAATATATTGACCCAGGTATCCCTATGGTTACTATTTCAATTAATAATTTTCGCTTCCAAACATTTTAATAGATTTGGGAGCAGTTATAAATGTTATGACTACAAAGTCTATGAAACATTTGAACTCGAACAACATTAGATCTACGACTACAATTCTAGAGCTTGTAGATAGATCTAAAGTTGTACCAGAAGGAATGTTAGAAGATATCATTGTCTCTTTGGATTCATGGGAGTATCCTGTAGACTTCCTCATTTTGCATCCCAAAACAAATTTAGGAGGCCATACTCTAATTTTAGGTAGACTGTGGTTAGCCACTGTAGATGTCTTCATTGGATGCAGATCGGAAAGTATGATTATTGCACATGGGAATGAAAGGAAACACATCACACTTTATTCTCCTAAGGTAGGGACTGGAACTGTTCATCTAGACAATGGTCAGTTTAATGATGTATTATGTGTTCCAACCTTATCCGGCAACCTTCTATCTGTATATCAGATAACTCATTCAGGTGAAGGTAAAATTGTTGAATTTTCACCTCATGATGTTGTAATCAAGGATCTAAGAGATCCTAAACAGATTCTAGCTACTGGTATTGCTGATGATTCCACAAGGTTGTATAAGTTTCACAACTTTGGGTCATCAAATCTTCCCTCAGTATTTGTTGCTCATAATGATGAAGTGAGCAAACTTTGGCATGAGCGATTTGGTCACTTAAACTATCGCTCCCTTCAGCATCTATGTAAAGAAAATATGGTGACAGGTCTTCCTATGGTATCTTGCAGAGATGGTGTTTGTTCCGGATGTGTACTCGGAAAACATCATCGGGACAGTTTTGAAAAACGTGCCTCTTGGCACGCCTCAGCCCCTTTACAGCTTGTGCACAGTGATTTATGTGGTCCACTTCCTGTTGCTTCATTCTCTGGCTGCAAGTATTTCTTAACTTTCATTGATGATTTCTCCAGACGCACTTGGGTATACTTCTTAAAACTCAAGAGCGGAGTATTTAACACATTTTTGGCCTTCAAAGCCTTTGTTGAAAAACAATCTGGACATCAAATTCTTAAGCTAAGAACTGATAATGGTGGAGAATATGTTAAAAACACATTCATCAACTTTTGCACCGAAAATGGAATTCAAATGCAACATACTGTTCCATACACTCCACAACAAAATGGTGTAGCTGAAAGGAAAAATCGCACCTTAAAGGAAATGGCTAATTGTATGCTGCAATCTAAAGGACTCAGTCTTAGTTTTTGGGCCGAAGCAATTAATTGTGCAAATTATATAATAAATCGCACTCCTACTAAGGTTCTAAAGAATATCACTCCAGAAGAAGCTTGGAGTTCCATTAAACCAGATGTAAGTCACTTTCGTATTTTTGGAAGTGAAGCATGGGCCCATATTCCAGATGAAAAGCATAAAGCTTTAGAACCTAAGAGTGAGAAATGTACTTTTGTTGGATATTCTGAAGATGTAAAAGGTTATAGACTTATTCCATTTAAGTCCAAAAATGTTATCATTAGAAGAGATGTAAAATTTGATGAAAATAAATCGGCCTGCGAGCCTAGTCCGACGGATGTGCCACCTCTTCCTATCTCTTCTACTTTTGAAAACATTTCTTCTTCAGATGATGAAAGTGAGGATGACAATCCTCCCCCACCTTCTCAGGATCCTCAACTTCCAAGATGGGTCCGTGCTACTCGGGATGCAGCAGGTGATCTTGCCGGTGATCCTACAGATCAGCGACGTACACGTTCTCAGTTTGAAAGAGCCTCTTCTTTACTGGCTCAAGCTCCAGTAAATCATGATCCTGACACTTTTGCAGAAGCTTCAGGCCATCCACATTGGGAAGCAGCTATGAAGAATATCATTCATTGTTGGCAAATGATACATGGGATCTTGTTCCTCTACCAAAGGGACGCAAACTTGTTAGATGTAAATGGGTTTACAGAACCAAGTATGGACCAGATGGGAAAGTTGATAAACATAAAGCTCGTCTTGTTGCTAAGGGTTTTCACAGGTTGAAGGCATTGACTACACTGAAACCTTCTCCCCTATTGCCAAAATGAACTCTATCCGCCTTGTTCTTTCCCTTGCTGCCTCTTTAAAATGGGAAGTCCATCAGATGGATGTTAAATCTGCCTTCTTGCATGGGGACTTGCATGAAGAAATCTATATGGAACAACCCATTGGCTTCATCCAAACAGACTCCAGCCTTGTATGTCGACTTAAGAAATCTCTTTATGGTCTCAAGCAAGCTCCTCGGGCTTGGTATGCCAAAATGGATAGCTTTCTTTTAGAATCTGGCTTTTCTAGGTGTTATTCTGACAATACTGTCTACACCAAGAAAGTGGGCAACTCTCTTATCATCCTTGTTCTTTATGTTGATGATCTTATTCTTACTGGTAGTGATCCCAACCTTATAAACCATGTGAAGTCCAGCCTTAAAAAGAAATTTGAAATGACAGACTTAGTACAGTTACACTATTTTCTCGGTCTTCAAGTCTTGCAATCCAAGGAGGGTATTTCCCTTTCCCAGTCCAAGTATGCTTGTGATATTCTTCGTCATTTTCACATGGAAGATTGTAAGCCAGCTCCTTCTCCCTTTCAGTCTGGAGTCAAACTTTCAGTCTCTTGTACTTCTCCTGAAGTTGATGCTACCTTATACCGTCAACTTGTAGGAAAACTCTTGTATTTAACCCATACTCGTCCTGACCTTTCCTTTGCTGTTGGCCTTGTTGCTCGTTTTATGCAAAACCCCCGTGAAAGTCATTGGAAAGCAGCTAAAAGAATACTTCGTTATGTTCGAGGTACAGTACAGTTTGGGATTCATTACAGTGCCAAAGCAGCTCCTCTATTAGTTGGTTTCACTGATTCTGATTGGGCTGGTGACCCTGATGATCGGAAGTCTACTGCCGGTTATGTCTTCACTCTTGGTTCAGGACCTATTACATGGGCTTGTAAGAAACAGGCTGCCATTTCTCTTTCGTCAGCAGAAGAAGAATATCGTGGTGCCGTGGAAGCTAGTAAGGGAGCCTTTTGGCTTCGTCAGATACTATCAGAATTTGGCTTTGAGCAGCAGCATCCGACTACACTTTGGTGTGATAATCAAAGTGCCATTCAGCTTTGCAAAGATCCAGTTCAGCATCAGCGCAGCAAACACATTGAACTTCACATGCACTTCATCAGAAACCTCATTCATGACCATGTTCTTGAAGTGCAATATTGTTCAACAGATGATCAGGTTGCAGACATCTTCACAAAGGCTCTCACAGAGGCGAAGCTCACTAAACTTCGATATATGCTTGGAGTTCAGGAAGTTGTCACTAAGGGGGGATAGGCTCTAGTGCCTCCTTCCTTCTCCTATTGTGTCATATTTGTAAATCCTTCAATCCTATCCCAAGTAGTTCTTAAGGGGGGATGTTAGGATATTCTGACACATAGGAAATAGTTAAGTTCAACTTGGTCTAGTATAGAGTTAGGTATAGAGTTAGGTAAAGTGTGTTTCTTTA
>APFE031289739.1:172216-185198 GCA_000404065.3 Pinus taeda
TGTAAATTTTCATTCTTTTATTAATAAATTGCCTGTAGTAGCCACGTTGGCACAGGTCGTGGACTGTTTCCCTCTCTGAGGGTTTTAACCACGTCAAAATACTGGTGTATTGATCTGTTATCTGTTTGTGAGCAGTGTCCTTTTGGTGTTCTGTCTGAGGAACTTACCCTGTAAATTCCTACATTAGAAGCCCTTGTTTTATGGGCATATATGATTAGGGTTGCAATGCCCAAGTATGTCTATAACACCACAGAACCTTCCTCCATTCTAGTTCAGTGCCTACATCAAGGATGACATCTGTTTCTACGCTATTTTTCCAATCATGGGTTGGAAATGGACCTTGTACAACCCCTACCCTATCCATCTCTATCATAAACAAACTTGGGAATCCCATTATGTACCCCATTTTTATAAAATATGCCATGATGTTATTTTTCCATTGCACCAATTAATTTTCAATAAGAAATCCTCTAGTTTTTCAAATAAGCCGCTACAAACCTTCTCGCAGTCGGCAAGTATTTTGTTGAAGACTGGTTTACATACATCAATGTTTTTGGTAGTACAACAAACCCACAGGTCCTCCCTTTGTATGTCTCTGATAAATTATTAGCAAGATAAATATCCCATTAGACTCTGGGAAATGGCTTGACCAAGCTCCTAAAAGAAAACAAGAAGTTATTATGGCCATCTTTTCCTATTAGGTGTGGTTCCTTTTCATTAGCAAATTTTAACCATGCAATCAAGGAATTAGTAAGCCTAGAAAGCCTTAGGCTCCATACTTTGCCAAAAAGGAAATTTGATCCAGAAAAGATAGCATATAACATCACTACTGCAGTAAAGATCAAGCCTTATAACCATGAGGCTAACGATTTGGAAGACCTTTTAAAGTCAGTTGAATCCTTCAAACAATCATTCGAATGGGCAAGGACAAATTTAAGTCCTAAATATTTTGAAAGCTTTTAGGAGTTCAGAAACAAAAGGCTCAAAGTAATTTTGCTGCATTTTTTAAAAATCAAGGACAAGCCTATGCCCAGTGTGGTTGTCAACGACGAGGGACCTAATTCTCGCATAGATTCTCAAGTGGATACAAGGAAAGCATTAGATAAAGGGAAGGCCCAAGACACTGAGAATATAGCAGAATCCAGTAGGAAGTTAGCCAAAAAGAAGGGTATGAGCACCCCACCTAAAGATATCAGTTTTGAGTCCAAAAGCAGCAGTTTGGAGCATGAGCGGGATCAATTCAATAAGAAACTACAAGACACTCCTAAGACAATAGATTCCCAGGAAAATATGGAGTATCAAACTCCCCTGCATGTTTAGAAAAACACAGAGTCTGAACCAATGGATGAGCAAGCGACAACGTCTCAACAGACTGAAATCGTTCCTGCTCTGCCCACATCGGAAATTGTCTTAAAGGTGACTGAAATCCCTCTTCTTGATGTGTTCTACAGCCCGTTGCACAAGGTTGTAGTAAGTAGATGGAGGAAAAGGAGAAGGATAGAAACAACCGAGCTCCCATCTAGGAATGAGCTGATGGACATAGTATGGAAGGACATCCCTTCCAACCCAGCTGAAAAATTGTCCAGATTGTCGCAGTATACAGGAGCGTATGCAACTGCCACCATGGACAAAGCTACTGAGATATTTTTTTTGTTAAAGGAAAAGGAAGAGAAGATTGCACAACTCAAGCAATAGCTCGAAACAGAGAAGGCAACTGTGAATAGGCAGGCCACAGAGCAACTAGCCCAATTACAATAGAACATGGAGGTGTTGAAGATAAGCCATGAAGCAAACATATCAACCAAAAACATGCAACTCTAAGACTTGCAGTAAGCCATGAAGAAATAAGGATGTTCCTACTGTCAAGGAATTCATCAAAGAGGCGCTAGAACTAAATTCCCTCCTATTAAAATAACAAGAAAAAAAATTCCAAAAGGTGTCACATATCACTCCTTATCTGATCACTAGTGACTAGCTAACGGATAAAGCAATTGACCATAGAACTGACTTTACTGATCTAAGCACAAGAATTTCAAAGTTCATCAAGTGGCAAGAAACAAAAGAGGGGAGGAAGGCTAATCTACCTGAGATCGAGGAGACACACAAGGACATTCTTTTCACGGATTGGGATGCAAGAATCAAACAAGCTAAACTAGTAGTGGCAAGACTAGCCAAGGTGTCAAAGAACATAGTGAAGGTGGTAAACCACACTTTATTTGCCACCAACCTGGTGAAGGAAGGAAACCAGAAAGAATTGCCTGATTAAATGACTTGCATAAAATATGGAAGGAAAGAGTGGAAATACAAAGGGAAGCAATCACAAAGATAGCAAAGACTGACTGGGAAGCGTATTGGTGATACCTTCTCAAGCCACACAGCTAAATCATGACCCTTAACTGCTCACTCCATTCAACTCAGCAGATGTTGCCACCTCTCACAGATGCAATTTTCGTAGGACAAGTCAGAACACAGTTTGGGGCACCTCCTCAAGTCAAACCAATGGCCGATATATGCAATTTGAAAGACAAACTGGAAGACAGCAAATCATCATCATAGCCTCTGCTCATCAAGTCACCTTTTATTTTTAAAGTTAGTTAACTAGTTAGGAGGAAGGTTGTTTGAAACTTCCACAAATTTTTGTATAATCTATTTTTAAAAAATAGTTAGAATAGTATTTATACCCTTCTCATGCATTTAGAGAAGGGTCCAGAATTTTATCAAAAATGTTTGCAAAGAATGCTTTTTTGTAAGTTTGTGAATGCTTTTGTGAAATTATGGAACATGATAATTTCTTTTAGATATCAAACTACTTTCCTTTGTCGATGCACTATTGTATACTTGGAAGATAATTTGATCTGAAGAAAGGAATCAATCTATGTCATTAGTCAAATGAGTAGAACTTCACATATATGGTAGTTCTATCTTGTATGATTAGTCATGTTTCTGTTTAATTAGTGACAGCACTTTATTTTCATGAATTGTATATGAGATATCTTCTTTCTATTAAGCCTTAATTGCACTATTGTATGATGCCTAGCTGAAATTGTTTATTTTCGTATATAAATCATCAGATATATGTGATATAGTTATACATTTCTTTGACTAACTATTTAGTCAAAGAAATTATCTTTATATGTTATAGCCTTTGTTTTATGCGTGATTGATCTTTATTATCACATGTTAAACAAATATATTTTTAGATCGCATATCACACAGAAATACCCAGGTTTATATTAGATTAAGGTAGCTAGAGATTTGCATGATAGAATAGGTCATTTAGTTATCATTATTCTATTGCAATCACTCAAAAACCACCCACTCTCATTTTAAAACCCATTCTGGGAAACTGGTCCCATTATCCCCAGTCGGAGCCACCACTTTAAACGGAAAAGGATTTGTCATAAGGTCTGGACGAGGTGGTTATCCCCCATGTTGGAGCAACAGAAATCTAAGCCTTCAGCAGATGGTTTTTCCCCAGTTTTTGGGTTTTTCGCAGACAAACATTTGCATTTATGTGTTTACGATTGTTGTTTTTTATTATTCCTCTTTGTATGTATACGTAAATTAATTTATGTGGTAAATTCTTAACAATTGGTATCAGATCACTTTCTTGATCTACAACAAAATCCTATTGCACCGTCACCGAGAAACATTTGGGCATTCCTCTCATTGTTGTCAATGAACTTTATATTCATCTTTATATCTAGGGAGTTCTCCACCGGCATAATTTCCTAGTCAACGATCTCCTAAAACTTAAATGTACCTTTGCCCTGAATTATCAAGCCCAAAAGATTATGACATTCCAAAATATCATATCACATGGGTGTGGGCATTCCCGGGATAGAGACTAGGAGCATGTCCATTCCCTAGCATGACTCCTGCCATCCACATCGCTCATCCATACTATGCCACCACACCTTGACACTCTGGTCGATGCTCTCGTTGCAGATAAGAAACCTTGAAGCCACGTCAACAGAGGCAGTTATTCACTTAACCGAGCCCTCGTACCCCTACAGGATAGTGACAACTGAATGTGAGAAGCCCTTGCAGTTCCTTTTCCATACCCTGATCATTTTATCAGTTGAGCCACTATAGAAAAATTTTCTCATGGTGAACAGGCACAGTACGATGCCGAGATTCTCACCCCTTAGCCACCTCAAACTTGGAAACATAGAGCTCATTGTGCCAAGCAATGATGGCCCCGTCAAAGCCTCATGAGTACACAAGCCCCGACTCTGTGCACACCGCAAGCACATTGATGGATTCTGAGTGGCCCACCATCGTGTCCACCAGTTTGTACGACTCTGATCCCGTGGGCTTCAACCACACCTTCACATTAGCATCCACAGAGGTCGTGCAGAGGTACCCGCAGGGCCCACCAGCCTAAATATTGATGGTGTCATCATGGGATCTCGTGGACTCCATGCACTTGAAGTCCGAGAGGTACAACACCTTGAAAGTCCAATCACACAAGCCCCAATTCATGAAATAGCATTATTTCTTGCACTTCTTCACCACTGCGCCTTTGAGTCTGCATGTATTTATTCTAGCTCATCATACTGGCCATGCAATCCTTCAGAGTCAGCATCTTTCCCACCAATTTAAACATCATGGCTCTACCCTTGGAGCACTTCCAAACCTTGATTCGCTGGTTTTGATGCACACTCAAATTAAAAGAACAATATAACCCTACTAGGATTTGGCTACATCTTGATTATATCTACAAGTAAACTCAATAATATCTCTATCTACCAAGCCAATATAAACCCTTGGCAATAGAAACAACCCTCTAAATCAGAAATGGATCTAATACCAATGGATACGCCTTTACTACTAAGGGGTTTTGCTTGGGCCATTCATAGACCCTGTTCAATGGGAGATCTATAGGATCAATTCTTGTGATGAAAGAAGATGGTGAGTAGTGGAAAGATAGAGATCAAGAAATTTAATGGTCAGAGTTTTGAGTTGTGGAAACTCAAGATGGAGAATATGCTAGTGGATAAAAATCAGTGGATTGCAGTAGATCCGGGCACTAAACCAATGGCAATGTCAATTGAAGACTAGGAAAAGTTGGATCGAAAGGCAAAGAACACAATATTGTTATGTATCTTAGATCTAGTATTGTTGCATGTATTAGGGATAGCTTCAGTGAAGGCTTTGTGGTACAAGTTAGGTACTTTGTACCAATCTAAGTCTCTAGCGAATAAATCGTTCCTATAGAAAAAGTTGTATAACTTGAGGATGAAGGATGGAGACTCAGTGACAGAGAATTTGAATGCTTTTAATAATGTGGTAGGACAGTTGTTATCTATGGATATAAACATTTCAGATGAAGATAAGTGCATTAGTTTTTTTTGTTCTCTACCAGGTTCATGGGATAGTCTGGTTGTTGCAATAGGTAGCAATGCAACTTCCTTACAGTTTGATGAAATAGTCATCCTTACTGTCGGAGGAGATGATACAGAAAAATACAAAGGGCCAGAATGGTGATGCCTTGTCTATACGAGGACTATCCCAGAACAAAAACAAAAATAAATCCTCGAGTGGGAGATCTATATCTAGAGGGAAATCTAAATCTCCTGGAAAACATGTAAGGTGTGATGGAAATGTGAAAAGGAAGGGAACTTCAAAAAGGACTCTGATTCAGAAATTGTGGTTTATCTATCTTGTAAATGAAAATTTGATCCGGAGCGATGGTGAGAAGAGACTAGTGAAGGATAACAGTTGTGGTAGAGTGGTGTCTCTACGTGTCAGTGCTCAATAGAATGAGCCATGGTTGATGGCTAAGAAGCTTGTGGCTATGAAGATGTTACATTGGAAAGAAAAAATGACACTAAGGCAATGATGGAAGGTTGAGAAGTCATTGGTAAAAATACAGTAGCAGTAAGTGGTTCAGGAGAATATGTGGGTATATGAATAAATTGATGAACCATGTACCTGAATAGAACTCCTAGAGGACATAAATTAATGAACCATATACCTTAAGAGAACTCATAGAGGACTGGTAGTTACAGCGGCTAGTGACCCATGTAATTTAGTAGATGGGTTCTTTTTATATGGACATTGATGTCATATGTAAAAAGCATTAAGAAAAAGTGAGAGAGGATATGTTGAGATAGTAGCAAGATATAAACAAAAACAAAAATATTTATTATAAAGAATCTAATTATTGAATGTAAATGAGCATACTATTGATACTACTATAAGACTTGGTAAGGCATGGATACCCCTGGGTAATTACCGGTAAAATCTGAGTTAGACCTAGGTGATAGGGGGCGTGTTGGGTTAAAAATTTTATGAAACTTTGAGGGGGGTAAGGGCCACAGTGAGTGGAGTTTACTCACTTGGAAAGTTTGGCTGGATTTAGTCAAGGAAACCCCAAGTCAAGGTTTAAGGGAGGAATTATTAAGTAACCTTGACTCAGAACAGAGTGAAAGTTGACCAGGGTAATCAGTAGTGGTTTTGAGCGCATGGTATAGTGTTCCCATGGTATTGCATGTAATGGAGCCAATAAAAGGCTAAGAGGACTTCATTGTAATGTAGGCCAGGCGAGGTGAGCAGTGAAGGCTCACTTGGCCAGGGTTTTGGCCAAGGCTAATGAAATTTCATTAGGATGGGTTTTCCCCAGTTTTGGGGTTTTTCCTAGATAAACATTTGCATTTATGTGTTTGTGATTATTGCTAGTTATTGTTCCTCTCTGTAATATCCATAAATTAATTTATGCGGTAAATTCTTAATAAGCCAAACAGAGATCGTATGTCAAAGTTATGACCCTGGGAAGTTGATTTACCAATTTACCCAAATGGGGCCCACAGTTTTGGTGCTTCATCTTCTAGGGTTAGGTTTTTGGATGTTTAGGGTTTTCCGTTATTTATCAATAATAAATAGTCATATGTGCCTCATTGTAACACAGTTCAGAGGCATGTAACCACCATATCTCTTCTCAGAGATAAGTTACCATCGCCTAAGCTAGATTATTTCCATTTCTATATGTAAGCATATTTAAGTTCTTTGACATTAATGGAATGAAGTTTCATTCCTGTTGTATCTCTGTTTTTATGTGTATATCTATATTTTTTGTGTTCTTGCGTAATTCCAAAGCATTGGTATCAAAGCGTTCTTCTTTTTCTCTATTTTTCTTTGCATGTCCCCAACAAGGTTAGGGTATAAGGTGTTAGGGCTAAATCTTATTGAACCTTTGCAAGACCATCCTTGCAAACATTGAAAACCTCCCATGCTGGAAGAAAGAAAGAGATGGAACAAGAGATCCTTTCATAATATTTCTCCAGGAAGCCCTTGAGTGACAAAGGAACATGATGATGGATAACTTTGCCCAATTCCTTTGGCAGCTACCCACAAGTGATGCGTCTTCATTCAGCGGCCATTCTGGAGGCGACACTCCTTTTAAGATACAAGTTAACTTTGACATTCCCATATTTGAAGGACAGATAGATGCAGATGTCGTAAACATATGGTTAAATTTGTTGGAAGGATATTTTACCATTCATGACTTTTCCAATCGAGAAAATATTACTTTTTCACTCCTCAAAGTTGCCCCACATGTCAAGGACTGGTGGGAACCTAGTGTGAATAAAAGGACGAGAGGGAATCCTCACTATTTTTAACCGCACCCACTTGGAATTATTTCTAAGATGCCATAAAGGAATGATATTACCTTGTCGGGAGCTATGAAGCTAAATAGATAAAGTGGACCATGATGCGGCAGGGAAGGGACCAAGAGGTGTTGGAGTTCACAAATGTTTTCCAAACCCTTCGAACGAAGCTAGTATCAAGGATTTTGAGTGGCATTTAGTACTCAAGTACTGCAGTTTTATACACAAGTACATCTAGGATGAGATGGAGTTTCTGAACATCTCCTCGCTTAGGGTTGCATGTCGATACACTATTACAATCGAGCATAAATTTAAATAGAAGAAGCGAGACTTTGGATCTGTGAATCTGAAGTAAGGGAAAGGCGCCCCCAAACCATAGAACAAAGGACAAATACAAGGTGGGATGACCCAAGAGAGCCTGTTGAAGCTGCAAGCAAATAAAAACACCACTAACACAAACCAGGACATAGGGAAATTGTGTGAGTTCCATAAGAGCCCCACTCACAACACAAGTGAGTGTCGAGCCAAGCAGTCACAAGTTGTCGAGATGAAGCCTTCCGAATTAGATGCATATTCTGACTTTGAGTCAGAAAGTGACAAGGGAATGAAAAAGGGAAGAATATTACCGATGCAAATCCTAGTGCCACCATTGCCACCACTAAGATCCAAAAGGATGAGCCCGAATATCTAGAGGAGGGGGAGTGGCTCTTCCACTCACGGATGTGTGTGAAGGGTTCTCCATTGCAGTTCATTATCGACAGCAAGAACCAAAAGAACCTAATTTCAACAGAGGTCGTGAAGTGGTTGGGCCTACTAACCACATCACACCAGCAGTCATACACCATCAGGTGGCTCCACCAAGGGTGTGATCTCTACATCACCCATTAGTTTTTCCTTCCCTATAACATCAAGCCCTTCACAGCTGAGGTATTGTGTGATGTTTCCTCTCTTGAAGTTTTTGATGTTTTCTTAGGCCAACCATACTTGCGGAAGAGGCATCTTGTGTATGAGTCTAGGCCTAACTCTATTATTATTAATTTCGGAAATATGTTGTACAGGTTACCAGAGGTAGCACCGCCTACCACTATTTCTTTGATCATTGTGAAGCAATGCAGTAAGATCATTTCCCATACCATGAAATTTATTTTCCTTATGATTCACCCTCAAGGAAAGAAGATGATTATGGCCACAACCTCTAGACAGGGCTCCTCCACACGACAAAAACAAATGGACAAGGTTGTAGAGGAGTACAGGGACATCTTCACCTCACCCATATGGGTACCTCTACACTGTGAGCTTAGGCACTCCATCGATATGAACTCGGGCGCGTGGCTACCCAATTAACTGATCTGTCAATGCTATGTTATGGAGAATGATTAAATCAAGAGGTAGATTCAGGAGTTGTTGTAGAAAGGGCACATCAGTAAAAGTTCATCATCCTGGGGAGTCCGATCGTGTTGGTACAAAATAAGGGCGGGACCTAGAGACTCTATATTGATTATTAGGCGCTGCACAAGATCATTGTCCAGAATAGGTATCCAATCCCATAGATTGATGACCTTCTGGACTAGCTATTGAATTGAAGTCCAGTTATCACCAGGTACCGATCGAACCCTCTGATATGTGGAAGATGTTGGGTGTGGAGCATGATTAGACAGAGCTCTTTGTTTCAGCCGGAGTATACCCCAGGAAGTTTGCACACACCTCCACATGGGGGAGTGTGGGGGGGACTTGTCCCCCCCGCAGGGGTCTGGGGGGGCTAATCCCCCCTGACTGGGGGGTCCAAGGGCTAGTGGTCCCTCGGCGGGGGGTCGAGGGCAACACCCCCGAAGCTAAAAATAGATGTAAAATTTCCTTGTAAAAGTATAGTAATTTCTAGTCAATCTGGGTTGTTCATTAGGCAGATGATCTGACGGTAGAACTTATGTTTAGTTTAGGGTTTTTTTCCCTAGAAGGCAACCCCTCTCTTTGTATGAGGGCATTGTATGGAGTCTGTGTAATATATGTGTATTCTCTGAGCGAGAAGCAGGGAGGTGAGACTGTGAGAGAAAACAGAGGATATTACAGTGGATCTGTTGTAGGTTGTATCTCTTCATTTTGTTGGATAATAGAAAGGAATGGCTCGCTGTTTGGGGTGGACGTAGCCCAAACTAGGTGAACCACGTATATCTGTGTCTCTCTTGTTTTATGCATTTTCTATGTTTATATTTCTGCAACATTTTATGTGTTCCATTGCTCCATAATAAATAATTTTCTACCAACTGGTATCATAGCCGAAGGTCTATTTGGCTGATAAACTGGCAGGAAAGAAGGATTCCTCGTTCGAGTGGGAGCAATGGCGGAAGATGGTAAGTTTAGGGTCGAGAAATTTAACAGCCAAAACTTATCGCTATGGAAGATGCGGATGGAAGATTATTTGTATCAGAAAGATCTATACCTACTATTGGGCGGAAAAACAAAGATGCCAACGGGTATGACAGATGAAGAATGGAACCTTCTCGATAGAAAGGCACTCAGAATAGTATGGTTGTGCCTTGCAGCATCGGTTTCCTTCAATATTTCAAAGGAAACAACGACAGAGGGTTTGATTAAGGTGTTGGAGAAACTATATAAAAAACCCTTAGCCTCAAATAAGGTATTTCTTATGAAACGATTATTTAATATGAAGATGTCAGAAGGTGGATCTGTTGCAGATCATTTAAATGATTTTAATACTG
The DNA here is from genome assembly GCA_000404065.3 of Pinus taeda. NCBI lineage: Eukaryota > Viridiplantae > Streptophyta > Pinopsida > Pinales > Pinaceae > Pinus > Pinus taeda. The sequence continues at coordinate 182,547 of APFE031289739.1, forward strand.
TTACAAGTCAGTTATGTTCTATAGGGGTAAACTTTTATGATGAAGTTAGAGCTATGTTATTCTTGTGCTCATTACCAGAAAGTTGGAATGGTTTAGTAATGGCCATTAGTAACTCTGTTTCTGGATCTAGTACTTTAAAGTTTGATGATGTTGTCGGTGTTATCCTTAGTGATGAAATGCGACGGAAAAGCTCCGGTGAGACATCTGGTAAGGCTTTGAGTGCAGAGTCTAAGGGAAGAAAAATGGAAAGAGGAAAGAGCTCAGGATATCGCAGTAAATCAAGGACAGGCAGATCCAAGTCCAGATCGGGGATAGTGTGCTGGAAATGCAGAAAGAAAGGACACCTAAAGAAAGACTGTAGATCTCGGAAGGGAAAACAAGGAGATGCACAGTAAGAAAACAATCATGAAGCAAATGTGACAAGTGAGGTGTTACAAGATGCTTTGACTCTTTATTTCAAAAATATTACTGATTCCTGGGTGGTAGATTCAGGGGCCTCATTCCATGCCACACCTGATAAAAAACACTTTCATGACTATGTTCAAGGAGATTTTGGACAAGTCCATTTGGATGATGATAAACCCCGTAAAATTGTTGGAATGGGTAAGGTTCTTGTAAAACAGTAGAATGGAAACCAATGGCTACTAAAGGAGGTAAGGCATGTTCCAGATCTAAAGAAAATTCTGATTTCAACAAGGCAATTAGGCGGTGAAGGTTGTGTGACAACTTTCACAGATAAAGCTTGGAAGGTCACCAGAGGAGCCCTGGTAATAGAAAAAGGTGAAAAGGTTGGTACATTGTATTTATACAATGGTATTTCTAACTCTGTTAATGCTTTAACTTCCAAAGGAACAGATGCAGCATTATGGCATCATAGGCTCGGACACATGAGTGAGAAAGGGATGAAGATCCTTCACTCAAGGAATTTGTCGCTGGGTTTGAAGAATGTTGATTTGGATTTCTGTGAGAATTGCATTTATGGAAAATAGAAGAGAGTCAGATTTCTCAGAGTTGGGAAAGAAAAGAAGAGCGAAAAATTAGAGCTTGTGCATACAGATGTATGGGGACTTGCTCAGGTATCATCTCTCAGTGGCTCTCATTTTTATGTTACTTTTAATGATGATGCAACTAGAAAAACTTGGATTTATTGTATTAAGAATAAATCTGATGTATTTGATACTTTCAAGAAATGGAAAGCTTTGGTTGAGATTGAGACAGGAAAGAAATTGAAGTGTCTTAGATCAGACAATGGAGGTGAATATTGCAGCAAATAATTTGATAGGTACTGTTCAAAGCACGAAATTCGTAGAGAGAAGATAGTTCCAAGGACACCACAAGAAAATGGTGTGTCAGAAAGGATGAACAGGACAATCATGGAGCGTGCAAGGTGCATAAGATTGCATGCAGGATTGCCTTTACAGTTTTGGGAAGATGTTGTAGATATTGTTGTTTATCTAATAAACATAGGGCCTTCAAGTTCCTTGGATGGTGGTGTTCTGGAAGAAGCATGGACAAGTAAAAAGGTAAACTATTCTTTTTTAAAGCCTTTTGGTTGTGAGGCCTTTGTCCATATTGATAAAGAAAATAGAACAAAGCTTGAGTCAAAGTCAAAGAAATGTACCTTTATTGGATATGGTGTTAATGATTTTGGATATCGCTTATATGATTATGAAAATCACAAAATCATTAGGGGCAGAGATGTAATATGCAATGAAAAGGTCTTGTATAAGAATCAGTTACAAGAAACGAAACAGGAAAAAGAAAACAACGAAACACAGTTCTTGATGAAATCACTGAAAAAGTAAAGGAGCTTGAAAATAATAATAATCAACAACCACAACAGCAGCAACCACCACAACAGCAACAGGCACCCCAAACACCTAAAAGCTGTGTTAGAAGATCTACCAGGATAAGTAGACCCCCTGAACGATACTCTCCTTCATTATATTATTTATTGTTGACTGATTCTGGTGAGCCCGAATGTTATGAAGAAGCAATGCAGGTTGAAATCAAGAAGAAGTGGGAGGTAGCCATGGAAGAAGAGATGGACTCCTTAATGCATAACCAATCTTGGGACTTAGTCAAGTTGCCTGCAAGAAGAACCACATTGAAGAATAAATGGGTTTACAGGCTGAAGGAAGAAGATGGAGGAAAACAGAGGTACAAAGCTAGACTTGTGGTGAAGGGGTTTGCACAAAATAAAGGTATTGATTTCGATGAAATATTTTCTCCTGTTGTTAAAATGACTTCAATCAGAACTATTTTAAGTCTCGTAGAAGTTGAAGATTTGCATCTTGAGCAGTTAGATGTAAAGATAGCCTTTCTCCATGGGAATTTGGAGGAAGAGATATATATGCAACAGCCACAAGGATATGAGGTGAAAGGGAAGGATAAACTAGTGTGCAGGTTGAAGAAGACCTTGTATGGCTTAAAACAGGCTCCAAGGTAGTGGTATCTAAAATTTGACAATTTTATGTCTGAACAAGGTTATACTAGATGCCACTCTCATCATTGTGTTTATCTGAAAAAGCAAAATGATGGCAGCTATATTATATTGTTATTGTATGTAGATGACATGCTTGTTGCAGGGTCTAACATTCAGGAAATAAATGTGCTCAAAAGAAAATTGGCAAATTCATTTGCAATGAAGGA
>APFE031289740.1:2527-12584 GCA_000404065.3 Pinus taeda
TATTGTTATTTTTTAATCTTGGTTCTAATTTAATGATGGATTTGGGTGATCACACAAAGACAATGTGAAAAGATTGGGCTTTGTTTACGAGATGAAGATGAGATCAAATAAGCTAAGGATGCTTGGGATGTGGTCATCTTGTGTTACAACAGGGCTAGCGGTGCTCTAAGGACCCTCACGATTAGGGTGTGATGCCATTGATAACTTCTCTTGAAGCTTTCTCTTGTGCATGTTTCAATTTCAACTTCTTCCCAACTCTAGAAAGGGTTTCCCCCAACTTGGTTCCTCATCCAAGCCCATATAAATCAAAGAAGTATCAATAGGATGAATTTTTAGAGTTGGAATCATAGGGACCCCTCCTCTTATATTTGAACTAAAAGAAAGAGAACACTCTTTACTCTATACAGTTGTAGGCCCTTTTACAAGTTTTCTAACATCAACATGTGAAAACCCTTCCAAACCCCCCAATCTTAGATCACTAGAAACAAGAGAGGGTGAAAGTATCGACACATAACCACCCCCAAAGGATCGTGTCCCAATCCTGAAACCCATGACTCCAATTATTTTTTCCTTCAAATCTTTGCGGTCCCCTTCTGCAAACTTAAAATAACATAAGTGGAATAAACGAGAGAATTGAACATACCATTCAGAAAAGGTTGCTTGTTCAAAACCTCCGAGTGCTAGTGGGATGAAACAATCTATGGTTCAAATCTCAACATTATCCACATGAAGAGAAGCCAAGGAGCTACAAGTACGATCCCTTCCTTCCTCAATGAGCTCAATTGAGGGTTCTTTAAAGGTCGCACTTTTCCGGGAAGCCAAAAAAGTAATAGCTTTGCCATGAAGCTTTTTAGGGGCCATCTCAAACTGAGATAGGATTTTGTGACTTCGACCTCTCCCAATTTCGTTTAGACCAAAATTAAAAATTACAAGCCCTTTTGTCATGTTTGGAACTCATTCCTTTTTAATAGCTAAAACACCACACCCTTCCATACCATGACTAATCAAATGACATATAGTACATCTAAAAGGCACATTCACATAATCCAGGGTTTTTACAAGCTTCCCCCCCCCCACAACCAAATCCATTGATTGAAAAAAGGCCTCCATGCACATCTATCTCAACTAAAACCCTAAAACTAATTGCTAGGAAAGGTTTAAAAAACTGTCACCAGTTGCTAGAGTTTTCTCGATCCTATTTCCAATAGTTGCTAGAGTTTTCCCAACCCAATTTCTAATAGTTTTTAGACCAACGATAGTCCCACAGGGGCTTCATTCAATGAACCTCTGACATATCACGCACGTTCATGGCATATTAAACAATACCCTTAATTTGACTACATATTGGAAAATACCTCCAAAAATTGCATTATTTAACCCCCTAAAAATACAAACCTAATACACCTTCCCAATTTAAAAAACCCCTACTTTCACTAGCTATTGTGGTTATCCATCTTTTTATTAACATTTTTATACCCCTTTATGTTTTTTCATTAACTTTGATCTTCATTTTTTGTACCTATCAATATAAAAATCCTTTACCCCCTATATATCCCCCAATATATTATGTCATTTTTTCCTCAATATATATCCCCCAATATGAACCCACGTGATATGGTATTGCTCCCCAGTGAAGCCCCCATGGATAAGCCACCCTTCAAGTGGAAGTCTCGATAGCTTGATCTATATTGCACATTTTTCCAATATAGAAGAAAAAGAGGGAACTAGGGTTTGATGGATAAAAATGTCAAGTCTTCAAATCATAAACCTTTCAAATTTTTCTTAGCGTCTTTATTTTTATTAAAAATGAAGCCTAAGCATCTGCACACCAAAGTTTGAAATCTAGGTGAGTATCCAAAAAGTGGCACCCAGTTCAAACTAATCCAAGTTTCCAAAGTTTCTATAAAAATTCGCTAACACAAAAATTTCTTGACTAGTGATCGACCATCCATAACTGTAATATCCTCCAATCCAATGTCCTTCCCAACAAACATAGAGATATTCCCACTCTTTTATTTTAGGGAATTTGTTTCCCCTATAACATTATGCCTTTCATGAAAATCACCTTCAATGTGGGAGAGGTTCAAAGTACCATTGATAAAACCAGGGTAACCTTGAGGAGGGTCATGTAGGAAAAGAGGAAGATTACATCATGAAAAATCAAGAACCCCCAAATCTAATAACATACCCTCACCTTTGTTTGGATTTGAGGAAGCGTTAATATCCCTGCAAAAATATGCCCTCTCAGCCTTTGCCAAAAACCCATAGCCCTTTCAGTTGTAATCCTTGTTTGGACTAATGTTAAAGACTCCACCCTTATCACATGCTATTGCAAATTCCTTTTCATATGTGGAAGACAAACTAGAGCCATCTCATGCACTCAAAAGGGCACCTTTAAAATATTCTTGACTATTGTCGAGCTAGTGCACTCCACCTCAGAACCCTAATGTAATTTACCAATCATGTAACTCATAGTAGGTTCTCGATGATGTACAAAAAGTAATTCTCTCTGAGAGTTTCTTTTTGAATAATTCACTAGGGCACCTATGTCAACCCCCATTTTGCCAAAATTATCTCAGAGAAAAACCCCCACTTGTGGAAACCCCATCAACTTGTTTATATATATATCATAGGGGTAAAGTCGTATGACCCTTTGGTGATTTAATTATTATGATGATTATTTTATTTTATTTTTCTCCGTTAAACAAGAACTAATATATGTTTCTATATTGAGAAAAAAACCTATTGCATCAATTGCTTGCAACAACAATGCATTAGAAAGTCTAAATACCTATATTTATAGATAAAAATATAACTTTAATCCTATTAGAGGGTATCCAAGCTCTATTTATAGATCAAAATATAACTTTAATCCAGTTAGAGAGTAACCAAGCTCTATTTATAGATCAAAATATAGCTTTAATCTTGTTAGAAAGTATCCAAGCTGTGTGATTTTACATACAAAAATTCAAGGAAGATTATAAAACCCCTAATATTCAGAAAAACATAAAACCTAATTGAAGATATAGTTCATTGTTCGATATGCTATTGCATTGTCATAGTCCTGCATCTTCTCATCTAATTTTGGAAGAGGATGCACAAATGCATCCTTCTTCTAGTTAGCTAGCACTATTTCATTTATCATAGAGGCACCAAGTTGGTTCGCTTGATATGATTTACTTATAATGTAACACAAAGATTCATATTATTTTTTAGCTCATTGATATTTCTTTTGCTTAACTAGTATGTCTATAACAACTTCCAACTGTGCTGTTGTGTTTGTTTCTTGGTCCTGGAGCTTTATGGAGAGAAATTGTATTAAGACAATGTTGCCTTTAATTTTTATCTCTTTCTTTAGACAAACTACTTGAAACCATTTCTTGGGTTCACTACAAGAAAAAGGTCATTGGTGAGGGTCATGCCTGTGACAGACCTTTAAGGTCCGTCACCAATGTGAAATATGGTGACGGTCTTTAAAAAAGCATTGTTGTAAGTGTATATAGTGATGGTCCTTTAAGGTTTGTCACGAAAGCCATTTTCAATGACACTTTTGGTGAGGGTCGTTAAAGGCCCGTCACTAATTATCTCTTTGGTGACAGTTTTGGTGAGGGTCGTTAAATGCCCATCACTAATTCTCTCTTAGGTAACACTTCTAGTGACAATATTTTATTGACCGTCACCAATGATCTTTTTGGTTACTTTTGGTGACAATCAATAAATGTTCGTCATCATTGATCATTCCAATGAGTTTTTTATGATGCTTCATTCTTGTGACGGATCTTTAAGGTCCACCACCAATGTCGCATCTGGTGACGGTCTTTAAAAAATCGTTGTTGTAAGTGTATATAGTGATGGTCCTTTAAGGTTTGTCACCAAATCCATTTTCAATGACACTTTTGGTGAGGGTCGTTAAAGGCTCGTCACTAATTTTCTCTTTGGTGACACTTTTGATGAGGATCGTTAAAGGCCATCACTAATTCTCTTTTTGATGACACTTCTAGTGATGATATTTTATTGAACCTCACTAATGATCTTTTTGGTTAATTTTGGTGATGGTCAAAAAATGTTCGTCATCTTTGATCATTCTAATGGGTTTTTGATGAATCTATGTACTTCTAACTATATTTTTTGTCAAAAGATAACGATTTAAGACCATTGTTGTGGAGTCTTTTTTATCATGTGTCCAACGTCATAGTGGTTATAATAGTTAGTCAATTTGTTAACAATTAATTAGTGTGTATCATATCCTTCAAGTCATAAGAATATAGTTTTCCTCTAAGTCAACACGTGATTTATCTCTATTAGGTTTATTATCTAGCAAATTTCCTTTAAATAAAGTTCCACTAGTGTGTGTAGGAACTATATTATTTAATACATAATCAAGCTCTATCAATTCTATTAATGAGAGAGACCTAGCACTCCTCAACACTCATGGCACACCTTAACATGCTTTAGAACAATACACTAACATTCCTTGGAACCTCGCATGTCATGGAACATCTTTTTACCTAGAACATCTTTCCATGAGTAGGATGCCCAAGCACATGTTGGCATGCCCTAACATAGCATAGCACTCCCCTATCATGTGTTGGCATGCCCTGGAACACCTTGGCATAATATTGCATTGAAAAACATTATCACTTGGCACACATTGGCACTTGGCATGTATTGGAACATATTATTAGTGTGCCTAGCATGCCCATTTTTAAAAAGATAAAGTCCTGACTTATTAACCCTCTTATGTGTTCATTTCCTTGCATTTTAGCTTGGTTATTCCTTTTGTTACCTTGAAACTCCTTACCGCATCTTGGCATACTATGGAACCATGCACATCCTAGCATGTCTTAGCACCTGGAATTCCTTGGCACTATTTGGCACATGCTAGCACACCCTGAAAATACCTAGCACACTCTAGCACTTCTTGACATTCCCTGATATTCCCTGGCATGCCTTACCCATGCTTAACATACCTTATCACTTCCTCCTTGGCATGAAAACTAACACTCATTAACACTCCCTGACACACCCTTATATTCATTCAATTCCATGCATTTTGACCTAGTGCTCCCTTATGTTGTCCTAGTACTCCCTAACACTCCTCAACATGCATTGGCACTCTCTAGCACACCTTAAAACTCTTCAATATGCTCTTCCACTTCATAGCACACATCACACTCCCTGATGCACATTGGAACTTGGCACGTGTTGGCACTTGGAAAGTATTAGCATGTTTGGCATGCATTGAGATGACTTGGTATGATTTGGCATGGTTTAATATTAAAGTTATTGAGATCAATTACTGGAAACTATATGAGAAGAAGCAGAGGAAGATTTCACAACTTAGAATGCATTGACACTTGGCACTTGGAACCTATTGGAACCTAGTGTTGGTTTTCCTAACATGCCCCTCATGGAAAAGGTAAATTGATGACTTATTAATCCTATTATGTTCTCACTTCCTTGTAGTTTAACTTTTTCCTCCCTTTTGTTCCCTTGACAGCCCCTCACATGCATTGTCACACCCTTGTACATCTTGACATGCCTTAGCACTTGGCACATCTTATCTTTTTTGACATGTCTTCGTACTATCTGGAACATGTTAGCATGCCCTTGCATTCCCTAACATGCCTTGGCAGTCATGACCTTACAACTAGGATTACATTTTTCCATGGCTTGGTAACATCACATTCACTAGAACACCTTGGTACTCCCTAGTTTCATGCCCTATGTTATCCTACACAATGTCCCAGGTTGATGAGGAGATTGATGGAGGTAATCACAGACCAAGCTTTTAGTTTGGTAGCTAACCCTACCAAACCAAAGAGGGCTCTCTCTATGAAATTACAACAAAGAGATGACTGGAATGTAAAGGATTTTAGGCTAGATAGCTAGGCTCAGGTGGGTTTTGGAAAATTTAGGGTTTTGTTGTTGGATAAGGGAGAAAAACCAGGTAGCTAGGGCATAGGATCAAAGGGTTACAACAACAAATATGAAAAGGAGAAAGGCAACATTACTTTTGTGATGGATATTAGGGTTTTTTAGTGTAGTGTAGTGTTTAGAAGAAGTGAAGGGTCTTAATGAGCATGAACATGAATTCATTAAGCAAGAAATAAAGTAACACATAATGATTTTTCCATCAAAATAGAGCTTTATGCAAATAATTTTGTTTATAAACTGTAAGGAAAACCGTTGAATAATTGATGAATGGAAAGAGAAAGCTATAATAGAGAAAAAATAACATCACAAACTTACTACACATGAATTCGTAGATAATAGTTGCAAATTGTGTCCTTTGATTTCTAGAAAATGTCCAAGTACAAGCTACAATAGTTCTCTCCTATGAAATCCAACCTATTCTATCACTGAGAAATTGATACATAAAGACTAAATAAACATCTCCCCACTCTCAGGGGTCGAATCAGTGACTCTAGGAACTATTCCATGAGGTGTTCTAACCAAACCTTAATGTCTAGGGAAGTTAAAAACGACTTCTACAATTAACTTTGACTCCAACTTCTCTCTCTTAAATGAGGTCAAATTTACATCAAAATGGCTTATAAATACTAACCACCCATTATTTACATTTAATTTTACCCCTCACATTCATCTACTTCACCCTTTTGACTTTTACCAAAGTCAAACTAGGAATTACAAAAAATTAACACAATGAAAATTTTACAAAAATCTCAGAAATTTCCAGGTGTATAGCGAGCTATTGGAGGCCATTTATGAGTGCCTTTCAAAAGTCCAAATCCATATCGGAAGCCTTTTTTGGAAATCTGGGAGAGTGTATATGTCTTTAGAGTATTTGTTCACTCAAAATGACCCATTCTTTGCTGAGATATGGCCATTCTCACAAGGTGTTTCTAGTTGCACAACAAAATGGAAAGAGAGGGGTAGAAAGGTGATTTTTGGCCTCTTTTTTTGCAAATTTCTCAAAACCTGAGCCCCAGACCAGGAAAGTGGGAAAATGGGGTTTGAGATGGGGTAATATGCTTTCCAAAAATGCTAATTTTACATCATTTGGAGCCCTGAGGAAGAAGAACAGTGTGAGCTCGCTGCGCTCCTAGATAGAAAATTGCAAAAAAAGTGCAAGTCTACACCAAAACACAAATTTTTCTCCAAACTGTCCCAACATTGGTCTAGAGATGCCTCCTTAGCACACCCAGAACTTGCTAACACTCCCTCTCATACACTATTATTCATTCATTTCCATGCAATTGAAGCTATTCCTTCCTTGTGTTTCCATGACACTACCTAACATACCTTGTCAATGCCTCCTTAGCACACCCAGAATTTGCTAACACTCCCTATCACACACTCTTATTAATTCATTTACATGCAATTGAAAGTAGTCCTCCCTTGTGTTTCCCTGGCACTCCCTAGCACGTGTTGGCACCACACCTTAGCACCTAACACCTCTTGGCATGCCTTAGCACTTGGCATGTCTTGGAATGACTAACATGCCTTGGAACTTTCTAGCATGTGTTATCACTTCCTAACATTCCTTGCACACCTTGGCACTCCCTAGCTATCATGCCCTCACAAATAGCCTTACCTTTTTTGTGACTTGGTAACCCAATCAAGTCATTGAAAAAATAGTGTTGTCCCTAGACAAAAGTCTCCCTTTGTCTAAAATTTCTTTTCCATCCCCTTATGGTAATTGTAAGCTTAACTATTGCAAGTCCTATTATGAAATTATCCTAATACACTTCATCCTTAGGACACCTGGAAGACACTCTTATTCATTCGTTTCCATGCACTTTGACCTAGTTCTCCCTTTTGATGCCCTCACACTCCCAAACACTCCTCGACATGCATTGACACTATCTGGCATGTGTTATCACGCCTTTTCATTCCTTGGCATGCCCTGACACTCCTTAGCTATCATTCCCTCATAACTACCCTTATTGGTTTTTAGACTTGGGAACCAACCAAGTCCTACCTTGACTACAACATCTTGACCAAGTTACAGTTATTGCAACTATACTATCCATTGCTCACCTAAGAATGGCCTATAACTCATCTTAGGCTACTCATTCCCAATCTTAGCTCGTCCCACTTAAGAAGTTACCAAGTCAAGGCTCACTTCTAACCATGGCCATAAAACAACTAAGCAACATAGTTTACATCTTTACATGGCATAGCACCTGGCATGTCTAAAAATCCCTTGGCACTATGTGGCACATGTTGGCATTCCCTGCATTCCATGGCATGCTTTAGCACTCCCTATCATACCATACCACTCCTTGACACGTCATGGCACTCTTGCATGCCTTGGAACTACCTAGCATATAACTTTGTCACTCCCTCCTGAGCACACTTGGAATTCACTGACACTCCCTATCATACACTCTTATTCATTCATTTCCATGCATTTTGAACTAGTTTTTCTTTGTGTTTATGTCACACTCCCTAACACTCCCTGAAACGCATTGGTACACCCTGACACGCATTGGAATACCCTGGCATGTTGCCCTAAAAATCTAGCATTTCTTGGCAACAACTAATATACCTTGTCATCCCCTCCTTAGCACACCTATAACTTGCTGACACTCCTTGTCACACACTCTTAGTCATTCATTTCCATGCATTTGAAACTAGTGCTCCCTTATGTTTCCCTGGCACTCCATAACACTCCCTGGCACTCCATAACACTCCCTGGGATACATTGGCACACCCTAGCACCTGACACATCTTGGCATGTTTCCCTGGCTTCTAACATGCCTTAACAATGCCTAGCATACCTTATCACTCCCTCCTTAGCACAAATGGAACTCACTAACAATTTCCTGTCACGAAATCTTAATCGTTCATTTGCATGCATTATTTTCACCTATTGCTCCCTTGTGTTCCCCTATCACTCCTTAACACTTCCTAGCACATGTTTTTAATGGACAAAACACTATATATAGGGAATCTCATCCTTCATTTATGGACAAGAAAATTTGGTTAAGTAATTCTGTAATAAGAAGTGCGAATATAACCAACCAAGAGAAGGAAATAAAGGGAGAAGATTTTGGTGTTGTTTATGGGTCTGTTTTAGGGCTAATAGATCCACACGTGCGAAGGAGGGAAGAACTATCTACTGCAGAAAAGGTAGAAGATCTTGTTGTTGTCCACGAAGTCGAATCAAGGAAGAAGATAAGAAAGGTTACATGCCGAATTATAATAAGAGTTCATACCATCCAAGCGATGAAGATCAAGGTTCAAAAGGTTGGTCAGCCACATGTTCTAGGGTTAATGCAAGAGGGCCAAGAACTACAGATATGATCCATGGAACTGCAATTTGAAGGATAGTCGAGTTATTGAAAGAAGAAGCTTGATCATCGTTGACTCAAGGAAAAAGAAGGAAGTTGAATCAAGGAGGCTTGTGACTTGGTCTTGGAGAGGTCATTGAGTCAAGGGTCTAGGCCATGGTCTTGGTATTCGTCAATTGAAGTCTATATAAGAAGAAGATCTCGTTTGGGTTTTCCTCTCATGTTGGACAGGTTTTGGCCTTGGTTTATCAGATATTCGATGTGTCTCTTGTCTCCCCATTACTTATGCATTGATAGATGTTTGATGAAGAATATTTTTTTGAGCATTGTTTGTTATTATGGATTAGTCTTGAATGTGTTTGTGTATGAAAAATTGGTTGGGTTTGTAAACTATGAGTAGAGAAGTGTTTGATTGATGCATGCTTCCTACAATAAAATGTGTCTCTTACTTAAACAATTAATTTAGTGGAAACATGGGTATTTGGACAATTATTTTGGAATTTATGCACCTTACAAGTAGATCAACTCATATAATTCATAAATATAATGGAAAGTTGTAACGTGTTGCAGCATAGAAAGGATGTTGATAAAATCTGATAGCTTAAATGTACATGATAGTTTGGAAAGGTGGGGAATAACTCTTATTTAGTCATAGGTAGCCTAATCAATTCCTTTTTTAATCTGTAAATGTCCATGATGATTTTGAAAGTATGTGGGTAGCAATTCTTACTCATGTCATAGGTAGCCTAGCGAGTATTTTTATCTATCTAGAATGATACTAGATACAATTTTTTTTT
>APFE031289740.1:21745-69521 GCA_000404065.3 Pinus taeda
AAATAATTTAGTTAATTTTTCTAGTTAATTAATTCTTTTATATAAACATCAGGACACAATATTTTTTTTTCATTGGTCTGGTTTACAACCTTTCAAATGACTGGAAAATGATTTTGATAAAACCATCCTATAGAAACTTTTATCAACTATTAGACTATCTATAATATTAAATATCATCAACCAAAGACATTAATTTAATATATAAAAAATAATAATTATCTATTATCCATCTCATTAATAGTTTTATCCCATAAATACTTTTTTCATCGATGATAAGAGAGATTATGTTAGGTAATTTGCAATAATAAAACTTAAGAGCAACAAGCTATTGATTAATGTGTATATGATAAATATGGAAAATTTCATAATTACATAAAAATAGTGATAGAAATAATGGTAAATTTATAAAAATAAACAAGTCTTAAAAATCAAAATACGAAATAGAAATCCACCATTTAATAAATTTTAAATACAAAACAAATAGGAGTCCTACTACAAGAAAATACTCCTCTTCATTTATAAATATCCAACGTAGATCTATCTCTCAGGAGCATCAGATCAAATCTCTCTCTCTCTCTCCCTCTCTCTCTACAAACATATTTAAGTGAAGAGATTTGATCCTCTCAATGCTTGATCCACAGTTAAAATGGATCTAGGCTGCTTCAGTGATTACCCTTTGAATAGGCTAGATTGCAGAAAAATACCATGGACAAAATCCATGGGTTACCATGGGAAAAAGCCATGGGCAAGAAAAACTATGCACTAGAGAATTTTATGTTTTTTATTTTTTTATTTGATTTGATTTTGTTTTATTTTGACTGAGTTAAAATGCCAAATATTATAACATATTCCATAGGTGGAACGCGTCTCTTGGCACAAAAATCTAACAACCAAAAATATATTAAGAGGGGCCTAGATTAAAATACCTAGATTATGACATTTCTTTTCAAGACTTCAAGGTCTCTCTCGCTTGTTTTAATTTATGAAAGAAAATTGATGAGAAAAAACTAATAAATTAAATAAATATTAAATACAGTACCATGGAATATAACAAAACCATGTGCAAAAACTAGCAAATTAAATGAATATAAAGTACAAAACCATGGAATATGGCGATAACATTTTTTCAAAAGTTATTTTAACATAAACAAATCTAGGGACTAAAAAAGAATGGTTTGGTATGTTCTAAACATGGGTAATAACATTTTTTTTAAAGTTATTTTAACATAATCATATTTAACAACTAAAAATGAATGGTTTGGTATGTTATAACCACAAGTGATATTTATATATAATATTTAACTAAGTAGAAATTAAAAAAATCACAATTTAATAATTTATTTCACTTATTTATATTGATCAACCACACTTGTTAATTGGAAATTGACTCAGATAACAAATTTTAATGGATCCAACAGAATAAAATGAAAATTAATAAAAAATAACTAATATCAAGAAAGATTAACTATCAAAATTTAACATAAAAATAAATTTACTATACAAAACCATATATATGATGCATTAAAATAATTAATATAAAACATGACTACATATAATAATCATTTAATCAATGCAAATACAAATATGAGATAACCATTATACACTTTAACAATAATTATGGTAAATAATATATACTAGCCTAGATCCATCTTAATTTCAGATATACCAACACCCTAAAGGGATCAAATCTCTTTTTTAAATTAGTAATGTGTATAGATATTTTATATATATTTTTATAAATTAGTAGTTAAATAATTTAATTAATTTTTTTTCTCACAAACTAGCAATTTAATATCTAGTTCAACTATACTTTTAAAATATATTATTTTTATTATTACAAAGATTAGTTTTCTACTATAATGGATTAAAGTTAAATTTTTGAAAGTTTTCTCTTTAGATTTTGTCTTCAAACACATGTTGTAGTATTTATGGTTCTGCAAGTGGCAATAGTTCGAGACAACCCTCTATTTTTGGCTCTATATCCAATGGAGATCAACTCAATCTCCACCATCTTGTTATCCAACCATGAAAACAATAACCCAATAACTGTGTGGCAAATGCTACAATAGATCCCAAATTTGAGGTCCACTCAAGTCACATCCAAGAATATATACAATGTATGTGGGATCATGTACTCATCTGGAAAATGCAAAGGCTAAATCAAACTTGAATTTGGTGCCAAGTGTTTCTTCACTATTGTATTTGCCAGCCTAGAGGATCAAACATGGGTATTCAAGAATGGCTTATGTGAGCAATAGAAGATTTGTTGATAACTATAAGTATTAAGGAATGGCCCATGTGAGAAGCTAAAGCCTATGAGCAACTACCTATGAACCATAGTATTTGAGAATGTTAATGATGAATTCTTGGTTTTATGTTTCATATTTTTCTTGCTTTTCTCTCTCCTCGTTTCTTGAATGTGAAACAAATGCTTGGTTTTATGTTTCATATTATTCTTGTTTTTCTCTCTCCTCGTTTCTTGAATATGAAACCTCCAAACTCTGTTTCTCGTCCCATTGTCGTTTCTTGTTTCGTTTCCTCTTTCTGGATTCTAGTAACATAGATTTCAGTCCCTTCCTTCTAGCTTTGGTTGAATTTCTGCATTTCTCTCAACTCCAAAAGTAGGTGATAGAAACGATGGGTAGAAAGCTTGGTACCCGAGATAGAGTTAAAGAGGAAGAAACAATGAGTTAGACACTGCAAGATTCCTCTCATGGGTAAAAGGATCACAACAAGGCCAAAATAAGCCCCCGAGAGAGAACAAAGATGCTACTGCATGCAGTGGTAACAATTAGAGTATGGTGCATCGCGTATATTAAGGTCCACCAATGACATCATATTAGCAAAAATCTAAGCAAGAAAATACATTGAAACAAAAACAAAAGGGAAACCCTCACTAACTCGTCAGGCCCTTTCTCAATAATTGAGCAACATTTGGTTATGAAAAAATAGGAACCCCTTCTTTAAAGTCTCTGTTTGCTTTTATAGATCTCTTCATATTGATGGATGGCTTCGACCCTCCTCGAATGTCCATTGGATGAGTGCTGGGCAGTTGCATTTGCTAAACTTCCTGGAAACTATTTGAATTTTTTTTCATTTAAAAATTTTACCTAGAACTTTGAATTTCACATTTTGTAATTTGGTGCATATGTTTTCCGCTCAGGCCACATTTGTTTAAATAAACTACATATTTATTTTCTTTTGATTACGTTTCTCAATTATGGCCGTGGATTTATCCTGGACAAGTAATAAAAATAAGATATGTTCCAGGGAATTGAACATATGTTTTTTCATCACTTGTATCATTATACTTTGGCAGGACGAGCACGGAAACCCGAACCCCTTGCTTCATTGCACTATGACTGATAGAGACTTTCCTAGCTGTTAAGCACAACACATAGACCATATCATTTAGAGATATATTGGTGTTATTCTTTCACCTTGAGATGGATATATATTTGTTTTATTGCAGCAGGGAAACAACTGCTACATTACGATACATCAACTATACTCAAAGGCAAAAGCTATTTTTCATGTACAACCACGTTGAGAGTAAAAAGTATCTTCCCAAGTGTCATGATATCAACATATTCCATTTTTCTAATTCATCATGTTTCTCATTCTAGTGACCGCAATTATTGTGCAAATTTCTCCTGTCACTTTTTGCATCCATGAAAGTTGATAAGGAAATGCTAAGACAATGCTAAATGTCAAATTTTAGCAGACATTCTGAAAACCTTTTTGATCCATTTTCTAACATGGTCCACAATCTGCTTTGATAGTACTACGATGTATCTCTTCCAAAACTTGCTTGTCTTTCATAGCTGGACAACTAATTTGATAAATGATCTCTTTAAATTTATCTTGGTCTCGAAAGCTATTGGATGTTCTTGAAGATGGGCCAAGTGTTCAGCCGAAACGTCCAAACATATCAATAACAACACAAAGTTTAATAGAAATATTCATCCTCATCCAATTATTAAATGTGGAAATATTCCTCTAAAAGCCTGGATTTCCTATACACTAGGCCTATTACTTATATAACCCCTGGTTTTAGTTTCTCTTGCATGTTTGGCGATTCAACCAGAATATGTCAAAATATAGAGTTCCTTGATGTCTTCACTCCAACTTCTTGGATGCCATATTAAATAAAGATTCAAAGGATATTCCAAATATTATCTTTAGAGGTGGCCATTTTGACCCGAAAGGCTGAGTATCCATGTCATCAATCACACTCTTCTATGCATGTGTACATTACCAAGCAATTTATCATCAATAAACATTGTTGCAAGACAATAATTGTTCAAATAAATTTCTGAGACATCCTGGACATCTAAAGAGATTTCCTTCTAAATCTCAAGTTTAGCAAAGCATTCAACATATGGATCATGAAATAGTGGATCCTCACACTAATATAGTCGCCATGGGATTGAGACAAAGATATACAAATTGTAAACCCCCTCATCTAGATGAGAAAATGGTGTTGGAAACTCTCCACATTAAATTTCTCAGACTGAAGGGTGAGCGAACCATGAGTACCATTTAGAATTTACATTCTTACCATATTCAAATGGTGTCCTTCCTCAATGTAAACAATTCTTCAATAATATGGCCACTCTCCCACAGGTGTCACTTCTCTCAATCCTCATGCTTAATTGAAACACTGCACCTACGCATTTCATTCGATAATGCATATGTCTTGGGACTTCGTATCCACTGTAGTGGGCCTTCATGCCTCTTTTATTACAAAGCAAACTTCTCAGGGTAGGGGAAATCACAACTTCCTACCCTCCCTCATTTCAATGCAACATGAAAATATTTTCTTGCTCTCTTTCCATTTCATGGCATTTCTTCAATTAGAAATCTCAATTTCAAGCCCTTCCTTCTAGCTTTGGTTGAATATTTTCATTTCTCTCAAATCCAAAAACAGGTGATAGAAAGGATGGGTAGAAAGCTTGGTACCCAAGCTAGAGTTAAAGAGGAAGAAACATTGAGTCAGACACTACAATATTCCTCTCGTGGGGTAAAAGGATCACAACAAGGCCACAGTAAGCCCCCGAGAGAGAAAGAAGATGCTACTGCATGCAGTGGTAACAATTAGAGTATGGTGCAACACTGTATATTAAGGTCCCATTATCATGCCCTCAAGACTTCAATTGTTGAGGAGAGAGAAAATATTTTAAAAGCAGAATCTGGCAAATTTGAGGCCATAATTAGCAAAGTGGAAAGCTTGCACAATCTTGTTCAGAGACTTGGTGAGCAAGTTGCAGATGCTGATACACTCTTTGATCTCACATCCACACTCCTCGCTACTGTTAACAAATCACAAAACAATGATGGTGCTACTCCAGTTGATTTTATTAGTAGTGATATTCTAAGAAACTATAGCAACCAGGCATATGGAATAAGGTCTTTGGAGGGAAATGACGATCAAACCAAAATATCATGGAGAAATCTTAGGCTTTTAGCTACTTCTATTTTGCAGGATGCAACAGAAATTTGCACTATGCTTGGACCAATGGATAATGAACCCAATCAAAGGAAAGCTATAGTATAGATAAAACAGACTAAGCCGACAGAAAGCACTTGACATGAAGCAGTGAAAGAGTCCTCGGAAGATGAAAAATCAGAAACATACAAGAATATGGCAAGCATATTTAACATTTTGCGAAAACAAAAGCAAGCCAGATTAGAGAATTTGGTTCTAAATAGAATATCAATTTCCCAGACAGTAGAAAACATATTTGCGTTATCATTTCTAGTAAAGGATGGTAGAGTTGAAATAAATGTCGATGAAAATGGAAAACATTTTGTTGTCCCCAAAAATGCTCCCAGAGCTATAGAAATGGCATATGGAGAAGCTTCTTACAACCAATTTGTTTTTCGGTTTAATTTTAAAGACTATAAGTTGATGATGGAAGTTAGTGGTGAGGAGTTGATGCCTCACAAAACCTATCCACTTATGATTCCTTGTTCTAAGAAGGCTACAGAAACTCCTATCAGAGAGATTTCAAGAAACAGGGGCAAAGTGGTACTTGCAGCTCTTGAGGTGTAGAAGGGTGAATGTGGAAGTGATGATGATGGTGGAGGTCTTCAAATACCAACATTGAAGAAATGAAATAAGTGTCTCCTATGACTTTTGCTGATTTTTTGGGTGCTTTCTGTTGGGAACTATCTCTGTTTCTATCAGTGCACTGTAATTCATACAGGAAGCTAATCTTTAATTTAAGCAATCTGGTATATAAAAAATGCTATCTTGTTCTCATAATTAGTTATAATTAAGTTGACTGGAAGTGAAAACCCCTGGTCATGTAGTACACCCCTTTAGCCATGGTTCCAAGGCCTGGGCAGAAGACTAACATCACGTAAAAGGAAATTGTTAATGTAAGATGTCAAGTTTGATCTGTTAAACCTTGAGTAGTCTCCTTGTGACAATATGTTGTAATTTTATGTTCGAAAATTATTTTGAGATTCCACACAAGAAAAAAGTTTCTGATTATGTAGTTGGTATAATTTGAGAATACATAGAGATGAGAGTAGGGTAAGGCTAGGCTAAAAAAAATGTAAATACAGAGGTTCAAAAAAATAGCTAGCAGCCCTTACCATACCAAAACCGTTTTGCTGGCACTACAGGGATAGAGAGATCCACCCGGAGGCGTGTGGAGAATAAGTAGGGATATGCATGCACCGGATTGACTAATTGCTTTAGCCTGGCTCAAGCATGCACAACTAGCAGATGGCAAGAGATTGGGAATAAATATCTATTAAGTAGTGTAAATGAAATTCATTATGTCCCCTTTTGATTTTCAAGGTGGGAGGAATGCAATGGAGAAAGGGAGATCGTGTTTGTCCTCTATATCCCACCTATCAGGACATTGGGATAATTCCCAATAATAAGAGCTGGGTTTGTTCATAAGTATCTGATTGTAAAAGGCCATCATGAAATTTATTAAGATAAGTCATCCTTTATTTGAGTTTCATCCTTTAGTTGAAGCTTCAAGCAAGATACTCGGCCTCTTTTCAACCCTTTAGTCTTCCTGGAATGGCTACAGAACAACCCTATTTCACCCACATTGAATGCCTCTTCTTGCTATAATCTTAAACTTCAAACTTTGTCCTTTCTCCCTATAAGAGCACCTAAGAACAACACTCAAAACAACCTCTCTTTCACACATTGTACCTACAACAAAACATAAGACTTCCACGTTGCTTCTAGGGCTTCTTTCTTGTTGTCTTATGGATCCTTCTTGCATTGGCTAGGGCCTCCCTTTAACAGTGTATAGGGCTTCTCTGAGTGCTGCTTTAGACCTTCCTTGACTACGGATATATGCTTCTTCTTGATGGCTGATAAGGGCCTCCCTCATGCTATGGATTAGGGCCTCCTTTGCTGTGGATAAGGGCCTTCCTTTTGCTGCGTATCTGGCCTCTTTTGACTGCGTCTATGCCTCTCTTGACTGCATCTTAGGCCCCTCTCTAGACTGCATCTTAGGCCTCTCTCTTGCTGTGGCTAAGCCTCCTTTTGATTGTGGTTAGGGTTGCCTTTTACTGTAGCTAGGGCTTCCTTTTTGACTATGGCTAGAGTTCCTTCAAGATTGCGTGTAGGTCTCCCTTTATGACTGCAGCTAGGGCCCCTTTGTGACTTCAACTAGGGCTTGCAATATTGCAGCTTGCTAGCCTTGCACTGCCTAGGGACTCCTGCATTGTAGAACTCTTTGCTGCTTCATCTGCATCCATCTCTACCCACATCCGCCAGTCCTGCTACTCTCTCTTCGGGGCTCCTGTAGTAAGGTATAATCCAAGAGGTTGGGTACCTCAAGGATCTTCCCCTCATTGCCTATATTCCTCCTGACTACAACTTGATGTCTCCCCACCTCTTCTCTAGATGTACATGAGCACTCCTTGTAGTCCCTAGCATGCCCTGGGACACTATGACATGAGCACTAGTGCATTGACTATGCTAAAAGGCCACTTTCTTGTTAATTTGACCATGAATATATCTTTTACAAAGCAATATTTCTTAGCTTTATTTATGCTAGTGGTTTGATAAGAACATTTCTACAGTCTCTTCACTAAATTTCTTAAAGTTTTTACATTTATGATTTTTGACAAAAATGGGCTAACAATTTACCCTAGCTAAGTAAGGATTCTTTAAATAACCTTCTAGCTTGGTTCCTTTTTGTTCAATCTAAGCGTAGAAAAGTGTCATGAATTTACATTGAACAATGTAAGAATCTAGTCTTCTCCAAAAACAATCAAGCCAACTCTTTCATTTTGCAAATTACCTACCAATTTTGGACATATTCTTTGAAATTTCTATGCTGAAGGTGTTGGATTAGGTAAGTGATACAGAATGCACACCTACAGTTCTGTTGTTCACTTATTAGACCAGTGCAAATTATAGGCAAACTTGGAAGGGTTGGACATGACTGTTCCAACCATACTCTTATTGGCCTACAATACATATATTCCTAATACATACCTACAATACTATTGTTCACCTATTCGACTAGTGCATATTGTAGGCAAACTGTTAAATGTTGGACTTCTTTGTCTCAAGTTCACGCACCAGCACTAAATATGCAACGTATTGTGTGCATCCTTAGATATGTTTGAGATTGCAAGGTAACGGTTTAAGTAAATGCATGTATAAAACTTCTACATTAGCAAAATAACCATCAATATTTTTTTCTAGCATTTTGGCATGAATTCACAATAGTATGCTAATAAGTGTCATTTCAATGTCTGGAATTTTTTTTTCTCGGTAAAACTAGCTGGTCTATTATATTGTATTTACAGGAAAATATTACAAGCAGTGAAACGGGACTTCCATGGCCACCAGTGACACTTTGCGTATCTTGGCATTGACGCAAAAAGCTCCCTCGCAGGGGCAACACCGACAGGACTACCTAAATTCCCCCAAAAACTAACTAAGGTCGAGGCCAATTCTACTTGACGGTCAACAGAACATGATGGCCCACACAGGAGCTTCCTTCAAAACCAGACTGTAGATCGACATAAACGAGACAGACTGATAGTAAACTAGATCGACAGAAACAAGACAGAATGAAAAACTGCAAGTGAACAAACATAGTGACCTTGATCCTGGACCCGAGCAGAGAGAGAAAGGTAAGAGCTGGTGCGCGCGTCGGAGGATCAGGCATCGCCGAGACCTTTTTCTTCCACGATAGTGCACCATCCCTGACCCTCAGGGATTCCTTCCCATATGGCAGCCCACTTATCCTTTGCTGTGCCTTGAGGTTCCTGCTCCTGGGGATGCGAGGGGGCATACAGAATCTCCTTCCCTGAGGTGCCCACCTCAATTGGTGGTTGCAGGACAGGGCTCTCCTTTCCAGTGCCCTCTGTGGGTGGTTCCACCATTCCTGGAGGCGTCCCACTGTCATTCCCTTCAGGAGCTTTAGTAAAAAGAACTGAAATATGAGCATTGATACCTGCACTATCCTTGGAGCTGCCCAGGGTGAACACAACCGAGCCAAATGCTGGAAGAGCTGGCTCTCCTTCGCTTGAGTTGCCAACCTCCGTGAATTGCCCAGCTTGGAGTGGCTTAGCCCTTGCCCTCCTATAGCAATAATAGCAGCAACAATGGTGGTGCTTATTCGCTGCCAGAGGGCGAGAGGATGAACCTCGCCCAGATCCCCTCCTGCAAGGTTGTCGCTCCCGTAGCCTCGCCATGGACACGCCTCCGTCTCCCCTGTTAGCCTGCGTTGAATTTTGAGACCAGCCACCAGACGGAATTCGCCCCAAGTTTCTCCCGATCGCGACAATCTCTGAGAAGCTGTAGCCTGAGGGAGGAAAGTCCCTCTTTGTAACCAGATTGCCCTAATTGCACTTGGTTTGCCGCTTCCACCTGAGACCAGAGCCTGAATTGGAGCGGCGGTGAGCCAAGATGGTTGGTCGAAGTGGTAGAATAACCACCCACCTCTGCGTCTGCACCCGCGTGGAATTCCCCTGCGTCTGAACCTCACCAGCTTCACCATAACAATGGGCTCGCTTCTGCTCATCCGTGCCTTGATAACCCTCCTCATTCCCTCGGTGGGAGCGAACAATAACTGCAAGATGCAGCGCCATCGTTTCACTCTGCTCGGCATTGAATGCCCAGATCTCGGACTGCGGAGGATTAACCCTTTGACGACTAACTCCATCAACCATAAATACGAGCACGGGGCGGCACATGCTGGACATGTGGCCCGATCCTTTGTGACGTGCCAACACCCGCATCCGAGGATTTAGTGTCTCTTTGAAGGAGTTTCTCACATTCCTGAGTCTGTTGATTGCTGGGGATGATGTCCAAGTTTCCTGTTTGGAAAGGATGGTTGCTTTCTACCCCAATATTGGCTAGGAGATCAACAATCTTATTACCTTCTCTTGTGGTGTGATGAAAGGAGAGGGCTCTGTGGTTGTGTAGCTCTTGAGCAATGTTATTTAGCCTTGCTTCTAGTCTCCAACTGTCAGCTACTTTTCTAGCTTGTGATCCATTCTGAATGCGCGTTGCCATGTTGATGATGACCTGGGAATCGCCTTCCACTATTAGTGGTTGAAGATTGAGGCGCCTGGCAACTAAGAGCCCTTGCCAGAGTCCCTCCAACTCCGCCGAGTTATTGGTGTCCCAACCTATATTGCCGAAGTAGATCTGCAGGGGGGTACCATTGTGATTACGAATGATACCACCAAATCCTGCTGGCCCAGGGTTGCCTTTAGATGCTCCGTCAAAGTTGAGTTTGTATGAGTTGGCGGGTGGGGCAATCCAATTTCTGACTTCCTTGATATTACCTTTCATTGTCTGGTGAGTGGCATTCCCTTGTGGCAGCTCCAGCTTCCAGTTATCCAGGATGTTTTTCTCATTATCTGTAGTAGGGAGATCTTCTTTAGTCCATGATTTCAGAAGCATGGTTTCTCTGAGATTGCCATACAGTCTGCTCCATATTTCCTCAATGGGTGAGCTCTGGTTTTTGAAAATGCGCCTATTCCTTTCCTTCCAGATGTTCCATAATACTGTTCTTGGGATTATGTTCCACATGTAGTTGAGGATCGCACAATCATAGGGGCTTTTTGGCGACTGAGGGATGGTATCTACGATGTCGCCAGGTCCTCTGCATCTTTTCTGACACCTGAAGCCAACCTTCTCCCATAGCTGATTGGCGATTGGGCATGTATCCAGAAGATGCTGTAAGGTTTCCTCATTTTTAAAGCAGTTGTGGCATATCGAAGGGCCTTGGAAATTGCGTCTCCTTAGCTTATCCCAGGTGAGAATTTTTTTGTGCCCAACCAACCAGAGGAAGTGGGATATTTTGGGCCAAGCTTTGAAGCTCCATATTCGCTCCCATAGAGGGTCCGGCCTGGTGGTGGAGTCGCCTATAAGATTATAGGCTTCAGAAGTGGAGTATGATCCTTTGGGGAGGTAGCCCCATCTGAGGATATCCTCGCTGTTCTCAAACCGGATGCTTCTCTTCTTTAGCTCGTCTTCAAGTGCTGCTACTTCCTGTATGCTTGTAATATCGGTTATCTGATTGCTTGGTCGCCACTTCCTGAATCCATTTACCGTTTCCGGTTCCCAGAATTGATGGACGGTTGCATGCAGCTGCTCCTGTCTGTTCGGAATGATCATTGAAGGAAGAACACTTGAGAGTTTGGGCAGTTGGTTCCAAGCGTCCTTCCAAAATCTGGCACTGTGACCATTCCGTATTTCCCAGAAGCTGTGTTTCTGGATGAGCTGATGATGCTGTTTGGCGGCATTCCAAATAAGTGACCCACTGCTTGTGGGCTTGAATCTTATGAGCTTTGCTTGGGGCATAATATTGGTGTATTTGGCTGTCCATATTTTGGCCCATAACTTGTCTGGACTAGTTATCCATTGCCACCATATTTTGGCATTCATGATGGTGTTGCTGTACTCTGGATCTCTGAGTCCGATGCCTCCTTTGATTTTGGGCCTGCATACAGTGTCCCATTTCACTAGTGCCCATTTGCGATTAGTGGCTGAGCTTCCCCATAAAAAGTCACGCTGCAGGTTTCTCAATCTTTTTAATACCCATTTTGGTGCAGCAAGGATAGAAAATAGATAGAGAGGCATGGCTTGGAGGATGGACTTAATAAGCACAACTCGACTAGCTAGATTGAGGGAGCGGTGAGTCCATAGGTTTAGTTTTGAATCAAGCTTCTCAAGGAGAGATCGCCATGCAGGTTGCTTTATGGCCGAGGCAGTAAGGGGAGCTCCAAGGTAAGTGGAGGGGAGAGTGGCAGTTTGAAAGCCTAGGATACGGGAGACGGCTGATTTAACTGACGGAGGGGTGTGGAAGAAGAAGATTTGAGATTTGGAGTTATTGACATGAGTGCCAGAGGCTTCAGAGAAGTCGTTGAGCAGGGATTTCAAGCGAGAGGCTTCCTGAGCCGAGGGGTAGCCATAGAGCATGGTGTCATCAACAAATTGCTGATGAGAGGAGGCTAGGGAATTGTGGATGGAGATTCCTCTAAGCTGATTAGACTGGAGGGCCTGCTTGATGTGTCTACCAAGACCCTCAGCCATAATAACAAAAAGGAAGGGGGAGAGGGGGTCCCCTTGTCTTATGCCTCTGGAGGGTTTGAAAGGGCGAGAGGGAAAACCATTGACAAGAAGGGAAAAATGGGAGGAGGTGATAAGACTCATGATCCAACGAACCCAGGTGGAACAAAAGCCAAAAGCTTTCAACATATGTTGAATGTAAGACCAGCTGAGCTTGTCGAAAGCTTTGGAGAGATCGAGTTTGAGTAACATACCATCTTGCTTGGATTGCTTGAGCGAGTGGATGATTTCATGTGTGAGGATAATGCCGTCCATTATCTGTCTGCCTTCGACATAACCCGATTGCTCCGGAGAGATGAGCATAGAAGAGGTTTTAATCTGTTAGCAATTACTTTGGAGATGACTTTATAGAGGACGTTGCAGAGAGCGATGGGCCTGAATTTATCAGGGGTTATGGAGTTCTCCTCTTTGGGGATGAGGGTGATGAAAGTGGAGTTGAGGGAGGGGAGCAGCCAGCGTAAAGCTCTGGATTCCTCAACTACTTGCCAAACCTCCACTTTAATCAAGTCCCAGAAAACATGAAAAAAAGTGGTAGTGAAACCATCTGGTCCAGGGGCCTTACCTTCTTTGAGCTGTGCCATCTCCTCGTCTACCTCCTGGGTTTGTATTGGGCTCATGAGTAACTCGTTGTGCTCCTCTGTGACCAACTTGGGGATGTTGCTGGTGATTTTTCCAATCGCCCTTTGCCGATCCACCGCCTGCCCTTGGTGTACTTGCTGAAAGTGATTGAGAAGGATTTCTTCTATTTTCTCATGCTCCTCAACTTTTACCCCCTCTTGGTTTTGGATGAAAGGAATCTTATTGTGCATCCGCCTCTGCACTGTAGTTCTATGGAAGAATTTGGTGTTGCGCTCCCCTTCTTTTAGCCATCGAACCCTTGATTTTTGCCTCCAGTAAATTTCTTCTTGCTTCCTTATTTCTTCAAGCTGGTTGTTTATGTGCCGTTCTCTATCCAAGGTTGCCTCTGTGTGCCCTGCATTTATTATTTCCTGATGGAGATCCTTCAGCTGCTTATTGAGCTCCTGTTGCGCCTAAAAAATATTGCCGAAGGTCTCCCGATTCCAGCGTTTTAGGTGACTTTTTAGAAAACGCAGTTTTTGCTGTAGCTGGAACATTTTTGAGCCCTCTGGTGGGATGAAGGAGGCCCATATGGTTCTGACGAAGTCCTTGAATGCTGGATGCGTTAGCCAAAATCCCTCAAACTGGAAGGGCCTTTTGGTTCTATCTCCTGGTCGCTGCCAATGCAGAGCTATTGGCCAGTGATCCGACCCTGAGTGGGCCAAGATTTCTGCGGTGAGATCACCTCCGAGATGTACCGCATTATCCGAAATCAGGAAGCGATCTAGTTTAGAAGCGATCTGATGCTTGCCTCCTCTGCGATTGCTCCAGGTAAAGGTGCCATTGCAGAATGGCATGTCTATGAGAGAGGCATTTTGGATGAAGTCCTTGAAGCGATCTACTTCAGGTTCCAATCTGGATCTGCCTCCTATCTTGTCCTCTATTTTGGTTATCATGTTGAAGTCCCCTGCAGCGATCCAAAGTGGACGCTGCCTATTTGTGCTTAGCGCTTCAATGGTGTCGAGGAGCGCTTTTTTACTCCCAGCGTCCTGCGGAAAATAGACGTTGGATAAATTACCATGTATGTTGGTGCCGAGAATGTGAAAGGCTGCTTGAATGAGGTGATGGGAGGTGTGGAAGTCAGTGAGCGTTATTGCCTGGGTGTTCCATGCTATAGCAAGCCCCCCAGAGGCTCCCGTGGCGTCCACAGCCACTGATCTGCATCCTGGCCAGGCCTTTGAGAGAATGCGGCCAACGTGGTGCTGTTGCATTTGGTTTCTTGGAGGAAACACATCTGTGGTTTTTCCATCTTGATCATGTTTTTTAACATCCTAGATTTTCCTGGGCTATTGAGCTCTCTTACATTCCATGATACGAGCTTCATGATTTAACTATTTTGGGTAGGGCTGTAGTACTTCGTCAGCTTCGCATATCTACCAGAATCTACCAGGATTTTTCCGATCTCTATTGTTCTCTGGAGATCTGTCTTCCTTCCTCTTTTTTTAGTGTCCTTTGGACGCGGGCTGCCATCCCAAGTGCTGCCAGGTTGTATGCCCAGCTGGTGTTGGTGGAACGCTCTGGAGATGACCACTTCCAACTTATCAATATCCAACTCAGAGATTTTTTCATATGCCTTTTTCTTGCAGCATAGCTCCAGTTCTATGATATCCAGGCCATTTAGATCTATGCTTTCTGGTTCTTCCTCCATATTTTGCACATGACTGGTTTCATCTTGATGGGTATCTGAATTCTGAGGGGCAATCAACTTCCCATCCACCTCCATTTCCTTGAGGATCTCCACTGAGTTTTCCTGATGCCTACTTAGGATGGTTGGGATGATAATGGGAGATTTAGACTTGGGTGGGGGACTAGATGGAGGGGGTTGGGTAGAAGAGGAGGGGCGAGCAGGGATATTGTCAGTATCAAGGGGCTGATCATCTGAAAAATCGCATAGGGACTCAAAGCTGTTCTTGGTAGCAGGGTTTTGGGGTTTAGAAGCCTGGGGTTTGGACCCATTCTGAGGCTTTTTCTGCGAGCGTTTTCTATGCGAAACTTTGGTGAAGCCATCCTGAGGTGGGGATTCAGAAGATTCAGGAGAGCTGGCTTTGACATTGAGAGGGCAATCCCGAAACAGATGCCCTAGTGCATGGAATCTCCTGCACCTGAAAGGCACATGCTCATAATCAAGGGGCTGGATCCACTCCTCATCGCGGTGGGCAAGGGTTACTGACTCAGGAAGCGCTTCATTCAGCCGAATAAATACACATATTCTTGCATAAGAAATGTACTTACGGTTTTTTGTTTCTTCTGCTGCCCTGATGTACTTTCCCACTCCATTTCCTATGCCCATAAGACAGTCTTCCTCCCAGTATTCATCGGGTAGTGAGTATAGTCTGATCCAAACAGGTGCCCAAGTGAGATCTTCCTTGTCAGGGTTAAATTTGGGCATCCAATCCCTGATGTAGAGACCTGCCGAGTTGAAGAAATACGGACCTCCTCCCAGGATCCGGTATTTGTCTTCCAGACAGAAGAAGATGGCAGTGAAGAAGCCCTTCGGTCCCAGCTGGAGAGTGACATCTCCCTTAGGCTTCCACTTTGCTGCAATCCAACCATTTAAGGCCCGCTCGGTTGGCCAAAACCCTATGAATTTTCCAATTATTGCATGATCCTTCATAAACTGGATCCTGCTGTCGATCTTATCTCCGGGTAGTTCTATTCGCGGCCTTTCCTTGGCTACCGGTCGACAAGTAGATGAGGTGACCTTCGGGTTATTCGCCCGTGTCTCTTGTTCTTCTGGTGGTTCACTATCATTTCCCTGTTGCTTCTTCCCTTTGTTGAGAATTTCAGGATCTACAGACCCAAAGATGACCTCAGGTCCTGGGCTGTGCCGTGAGGGGGAGGGCTTTGACGCCCCCCCCTGGGGCGGAACCATTGTCCTTCGCCGATCACTTCAGCTCTGTCACGCTGCAGAGAATCTTGCGCAGCGCCTGTACCGGTTCCGCTGTTCTGTCAGCGCCGTCGAGGCTAGTCTGTCAGCGCCTGCGAGGGTTTCGTTCTCAGAACCCTAGCCCGATCGCTCCTTAAGAACCCCTATTTTGTTCAAAAATATTCAATGTCTGGAAATTAGGATATATAAATGTGAGATATATACTCTACATCTTTGGGTTATCTCCTTTTCAAATCTGATCTTTTATAGGCTACATGTTAATTGTTTGAACTTTGAACTTTGAATAAATTCCTGAATGGAATTCGTAAATACTCGAATGAATGGACTTCGTAAGGCAGTGGTACCATAAATTGTGTTATTTCAAAGATTTGACTTCCATATTTTCACAAAATACAATATCCTCACTAAACACTTATATGTATAGATAATTATGTTTAGGATTATATATGTGTTGGAGCAGTTCCTTTATGTTTTACTATAATCTTGATGCTGACAAGCTTTAGCTGACTTTTTTATTGTTCATAGAATATGCAAAAGATTTCATTTTCAAAATGTGGCAAAAATTACATTTCTCCTGATTTATTTTTTTATTGTTCATGACAAGATAATCATGTTACAGGAATGAGGTATCCTACAGTCTATTTCAATTTGTGGATATTTTTTTTCCTCCCATTTTTTTACAAGGATGTAGATTTCATTTTCATGTTGATGGTTTTTGCATATATCTTATCTAGACCCAAATGCTGGTAATGGAGTAGATCTTGAGAAGTAGTTGTGGAAACAGACTATCAGAGGTTAATGTTACAATACCACTTCCAGCTGGTATCAGAAAAAGTTTAATGGTAAGTGACATAAAGAAGAGTTATTTAATGACAGGGTTGAAAGGATAACCTCATGTCTTATTTCTAAGTCATTTATTTGCGTTTCTTAGATCTAAGTCATTTGTTTTTGAGCTTTACCAGATCAATTATTTCACTAATCCAATATGCATGGATTGTATTTCTCACCCTATGTTAGTCACTTGACATGGTTGATATAACATTCAATTCTAGGCCACTTTTATTTTAAGTCAGAGATTTTATTGATTAAAAGGGTGTTCATGTTTTGATTGGTCTACTTGGAGCTTGATTTAAAAAAGTTTTGTAAATTCCACGTGGATGTTATTTTTTCATTGTGAGCTCTTTGCACCAGTAAGGTCAGATGAGTCCAAGAACATAGGTATACAATAAGAACACCTTTGGCATTTGTTGTGTATCTGTTATTCTTTATATCATTGATGGATGGTTATTGATTATGTAAAACAGAGGATGGGAAGGTCTTGCCAATTCTCTTGAAAAAACAAAATAAAATGGAGTGGTAGAATTGTGTTTTAAAGGGTGAGCCAAAAATCAGTACTTGAAAGTTAGAACTTGAGAATGGCAAGCTATCTGATCTAGATCTAGAGACACAATAGACCGTGGAAAAAAAATGATTGTATTGATGATTCTTCCCAGAAAATAAGCTCTAATTGTTAAACCACTACCCAAATTTCAGTTATTTACAATGGAAATAGTGGCTCTAGCTTTATTTGTATGAATAATGACTTTGGCCATTGTCCTATTCATTTCCTATGAATGATTTTGATTTTCAAACTCCAACTATTTTGTTGTTAAATTAATTAAAGCTTGAGGACAAACTTATAGTTTTCAAAGCTCTTTTCTAATCTATTTTCTTGAGACAATTTATCTTTTTACTTTGGATATTGTAGATTGCAACAAAAACACAGATGTTAGTGGGATATCCAAAGTCCGTGTTGGATGAATTTAATACTAGTGATGATTTTGATTCCTTGTTAGATAAAGAATGTCATGAGTCAAATTTAAATAAACAGAAGCAGCTCAAGAATGAAGGTGAAGGTATTGTCTTCTGTCCAACTCAATTTCTTTTATTTGTTGGTTGCTGTCATGTTTTGAGTGCCGACTTATGAAATTCCAAATTGCATGTTGGTTATGCAAAGGGGTAATGTATATATATATAATATATACATATAATATATAATATAATATTAAATATATACATATAATATAAATACATATTATATTATATATATAATAAATATATAATTTTTTTTATCATATGTCGTCCATGGTTTTCAGAGATCTGTGTTACATTTGCACAAAAGTTTAGATATCATTTAGATATCTAA
The DNA here is from genome assembly GCA_000404065.3 of Pinus taeda. NCBI lineage: Eukaryota > Viridiplantae > Streptophyta > Pinopsida > Pinales > Pinaceae > Pinus > Pinus taeda. The sequence continues at coordinate 40,013 of APFE031289740.1, forward strand.
ACACCAAACAACAACAACATTGAGATTTTTTTGTTATGAAACCAGCACACAAAAAGATAGAAAAGATAGATGAACACCTTAGAAATAAGCCTCTTTGAGGGGGCAACCTCCTTTACATTATACAAATGAACAATTCGTGGATCCTACAAATGACAAGACCTCCTTTCTATATATAGGAGTCTAAGGGGTCATAATATAATAAGAGCCAACATAACAATAATAATGTGAGGGCACAATTATAACAATAGTGGGCTTCTATGGGGCACAATTGTAACAATATGGGGACTACATGGGTAAAACAATATAATAAGGGGATTGTACTAATAACAATAAGGGGTTACACTAGTAGTATAGGGGCCTAACATGCCCCTCTCCTTCAAAAAGTGTTGTCCTCAACGCTTGAGTAGTTCTTGATTCTTCTATATAAAATTCTTGTCCTCCCATATGGAATCTTCAATAAGTAAGTTCTTCCAATTGATGAGATACTCTGAAATTGATCAATTTCGTAGCTGTCGGGTTCTTGTTTTTGTGACTGCTCCAGGATCTAATATGATTTTTCCTTCCTCTTCAAGTTCTGGCAATATTGTTTGAATTGGGATATTCTGCAACTTTTGAATGAGTGGCCACACTTCTTTGTCCTTCTTCTATTCATTCCTCTGATACCAAATGTTATGAAACCAACACACAAAAAGATAGAAAAGATAGATGAACGCCTTAGAAATAAGCCTCTTCGAGGGGGCAACCTCCTTTACATTACACAAATGAACAATTCTTGGATCCTACAAATGAAAAGACCTCCTTTCTATATATAGGAGTCTAAGGGGTCATAATATAATCAGAACAGACATAATAGTAATAATTTAAGGGCACAATAATAACAATAGTGGGATTCTATGGGTCTTCTTCCATATGTTATCAACTTATGACATTTCATGAGAACTCCAAAGAGTTGCTTAGGGAGGGGAAGAGAGAAAACTTGAAGCCCAAGCCTAAAAAACTCAAACATTGGCTTGAAGGAGGGAGGTTGTAGAGAAAATGTCCCCTCCTACACTTGAATTGATTAAGGTTAAGTTCCATGTTAAAATTCCCACATGACATAATGGGTTGAATTTCAAAAAGGAAAACTAGTCCATCAAAGCCAAAATAGAAAAACACCACATCTATCAATGCCCCACTAGAAACATATGTCACTAAATGAGTAGAAGTATCAATAGAGAAAGCTTCCGAGTCTCGGAAGAATAAAAGGAAGTAGTAGAAGAATAAATGCTTATCCAAAAGGAAGTAGAAGTAGAGATTGCATTTTCTTTGAGCCACCAACCCTTGAACCAGAGAGTTTTAAACCATTAAGATAAGGGCCAATCTAGGGGCCAAAAGACCATAGAGCTGAATCCCACTCCAATGCTTGCTCACCCAAACTAAACACTGAGAAACCAGAGTCCCAAAATAACCACATTGGGTTCCATATTGATAATCCCACCTACACTGTGTGAGTAAAGCATTAAAGTTTCATAATTGCAGTAGTAACATAAATAAGGTGTTCAACAAGAGAGCCACCACGTCACACAAGGGACGTAGGTTTTTACTATAGATTCAACAACTCATGTAATGTACTAAAACATAAGACAAGAATATACTCTACTTTTAACATTGGAAACAAATAATGATTGATGAAAACAATAATCACCAAGAGTTAGAATATCAATCGCACATAACACAATATTTCTCTGGGGAAAGCAACTGCTCAAAACCTCGACTATCTATATTGCGTTAATTAGAAATCTGAGAACAAAATACAATTCTTGTTCACACTAGAACAATCCCTGCACAAGTATTATCAACTCTTTGTCTCACAAGCCCACTCTAGACAACAATTAGCCAATTCTTTTGCTTTCCAAGCCTCTATTTCCTTGCGCAATTCCTAGAAGAATCAATCCATATTTAATTGGGAAATCCTTCTTCCAAAACTGCGCAATCCAAACTTAGGTACTCAACTGATTGCATGCACGATTTGTATAACTCGGAAAATCATACAACTGATAGTACACTGTCCCTTTACTCTGGTCTCAATTGGGTCTTCCTCTGAATTGACATGCATGAATTATTTGTGAGTGAATCTTTAGTTAACTGGGGTAGTATTGGTTGATGCAATGGTGCACTAATCCACTACTAGACCTCTATTAGTTCCTTCAACAGTTAGAACTAACGTAACTAACTATAACTTAGTTAGAATGAGTTATCTAATTACAACTCCAAAGGACCCAACCCGGACCCCTAAAATTTAGGGATCACACTTACATGACTCCAGATAGACTTCCAACTCAAAATTCCTAAGCCAATTAAGTCAATTTAACTTAATTAACTATTCAATAGTTGCTATGATAATATAATTCGATTTTAATTCACAATTTAATTCTAGGACAAATTAAATTGAAATTTCTTTTTGCTATATTTCCATCTCAGTAATAAATGGATTATCAGCTATCTCGATCCTGTCTATGTGAAACTCAAATTTACATCTTGACAATGCCTTTGTCAAAATGTCAGCATCCCGCTCCTTTGTGGGAATGTACTCTAACAACATAATTTGCCTCTGCACACAATTAAAGATGATGATATCAAATATCAATATGCTTGGACCGATCATGAAAAACTGGATTTTCAGAGAGTTCGATACAACTTAGATTATCATAGTAAATCACAATTGGATCCATCTGCTGACCAAATAAACAAACCAAAATCTTCCTCATCCAGATGGCCTCACATGTTTCTTGACTAGCAGCCATGTAGTATGCCTCTAGTGAAGAAAACTAACACACATAAAATAAACTCAATAAAATAAACACTTAGAAATATAGAAACTAGACATGGTGGAAAAGGCCCCAGCCTTACAACATTCCTCACATTCTCATTATTAATCAATCCAATGTACAAAGAATGATAACAGTACAAATAAATACATGAGGAAGTTGGTCTCAAGATAGTACGTCTATCTTGGACACTATGGTTGAGATATTTTCTCAAAAAAACACTAATTTAGGAGAACTAGTTGGAGAAAATCTCTCATCCTAACTAAACTCCCTAGTTTGAGGAACTAACTCCCAATTCTCAAGATTTGATTTATTTAATTATGATATTTGGATTTATAATTGTTTTATTATGAGAGTGAGGCTAACATTCCCCCCCCCCCAATGATAAATCCAAAATAAGAACAAGGAACCTTCTTCCAATTTCTCAAGTTGATCCGCAAAAAACATTTGCCTAAGAAACTGCCAAAGCTGGATGCTGAAGAAACTGCAATATGAAGAGACCATGAGTCAGTTTCATGTCGGATTCATCTCTGCCAAGCTGCAAAAGGATCCATATATCCTTTGCTTGAAATCAACATCCTGTTTCCACTGACAAAATATGATGAACACCCACTGGCGTATTTGTTGATGATGATCGCCCACTAGCTGATGACTTTGAAAAACAACTCACTGTTGCTTTTGCTATGTTTGAAAACTACAGACGAATGACTTTTCTATCGATCACCCACTGACGAATTTGTTGATACTCGCTCGCTAATGAAAATGCCCACTGACTGCTTTGCTGATGTTGTCGAGACTTTCAGTCTGACAACCACTGTCAATTTCATTGACATTTCGCCCCTTTGTCAGCTAAAAGGAGAGACAATCTTCTTCAAATTATTTCTGAACTCCCCCCCCTTTAGGTGTAGGAGTGTTTAACTGGTGTACTCCCCCATTCAACTGCACGAGAGTACCATCTTCATTTTTACTATTGGCTGCAATATGTGTGAGTGAATTCGATTGTAAAACTTATGCAATATTCTGATTGTGGATGACCATTCCCAGGGATCAATCCATGAATAATCAATCTTCAATCTGCTTGATTGTTGTTGTTTGCTGCATTGTGCTGATGAATGATTTGACTTGCCACAATGGTGACAAGGATGGAGATCGAAACAATGATCTTCCAAATGACCGGTTCTATGACAATGAAGACATTTTGGTTTGACCGCAACTTCAGTTTGCATGCATGTTTGTTTGTCTGCAACTTTCTCAGAACTAGCCGATGTGATTTGTGCAAGAAACCTTGCACTGGAAAACTTAATGGGCTTTGAATAATCTGGGATATGCAATTTGGTGTCATCTTTTACATATCCTAAGCCTCATCGATTTCTGTTACTTTGGATTTCTTCCCATGGCTTGATGATTGGTTTGGAAGAAAGTTGAACTGGATCAGGGACCACTTCAACACTTGAAGTTGGTTGGATCAGTGACTTGGAATTAACATTTTTATCTTCATCTGTACGTATGAAAAGACATGAAAACATCACTCTTCTGTTGCAACTCATCTCTTTGAAGTTGCGACTCCAGTTGAAGAAACTCAATCATTTCATGTGCATGTTGTAGATTCATTGAAATATCAACAAGAGTTGATTTGCTGACTTGCACCATGTCTTCAGCAGTTGAGAGGATCAAATTGTTAAGAATCTTTAATAACTGAATGCTTTCACCATGTGAACTTGTTGGAAATCACGCTCGCTTGCTTTTAATACTTGTTTAACTCGCTCGCTTGATGTTTGGTTGAATGTTGCATGCTCGCTTGAACTTGTTTTAACAATTGATTATTTTAACTCACACTTTCTTGCTTTCACGCTCGCTTGATGTTGTGAAATTTGCACTTAATTGAACTCACACTCTTGATTGATCAAAATAAGGGTGTCGAATACTATCGAAAATGCACCCAAGCGAAACGCTTACAATGATTTGAATGACTTAGTTAAAAAACAATGGATTCACTTGGTTTAATTGATTCCCTATCAATTCAAAGCTTGGGTGTCAGTTTCAACCAAGAATGCACCCTTACAATTCAACTTAATTTGACTTTTATTACAATCCAAATTACAAATTATGATTTGCAAGTTACAATTTTGTACTGAGCTTATTAAAGAAATGGTGCAAGTGCAGTTTGCAAAAAATTGTTGTTGAATTGCTGCAAAAATTGTTGATGTAGATTACAACGTGATTGGATGTTGATGTAGAAATGTCTTGACTTGAAATGCTTGATTTTGTAGCATCCTTAACTTGATTTCTTTGATTACATGATGTGAAATGTGCTTGCTTGGAAGATCATCTTATCAAGTTGATGATGTGACGCTTTGTGCTTGTGTACTTAATCTTGATTACAAGAGCTTGATTAAGCGTTCTTATACTTAAGCTTGCTTATGTGCGTGTAGTTATTTAAGCATAATACAAAGAGATCATTTTGATAATTTGAACATAAGTCATGCACACACATTAATCACACACGGTGTACCTAAGATCCCCTTATTCAATTTCGGGCATATCTAGGACACAAACACCACAAAAAAAATATATGTTTTATTAAATAGTGAATTACATCAACCTTCACTTTCACAACATCATGAATGAAATTTCTCCAACAATGAAAATGCCAAGCTCACAAATTCTTGAAGCAAATTGTCTTAAAAAATAAAAGGAACTTTTCAAACCACGAGGTACAATCTTATCACTCCAAAGATTTATAAGTCTCACCTTAACGCTCCAAAGTTCAAAATACTTTCACCTTATCACTCCAAATACAAAATATGCCCCAAATTCCACTTCAAATAAATTCACACTTATACCTCCACTTAAAAAAAACCAACATTTCTTATCTCTCCATTTCAAATATCAACTTACCAACACTTTTATCTCTCCAAAAATTGCAAATTCTTTAAAGAAAGAAACAGACTATAAAGTGTATCAAACCTCAAAATACCACACCCAGCTTGTTGGTTATCCCTAGATGCAATAATATTGCTTTGAAAATATGGCATAAATGTGATATGCAATGCCCCTACACCTTCTGAACTTCCAAGGCTAGTAGTACAATGATTGCCAGGAGATCCTACAGTTGAGTGACCCCAGAGTTGAGGGTGATCAGCACAAGTACCGCGTTCCATTCTTGCAAAATCAATGGCTTCGTCCACGTTCCATTCCTAAAAAATCTCACTCAGCACAGCTGCTTCATCATAAGAGGCTTTTTCCTTATCTTCCTTATTCATCTGCTGGCAGGTAGCCCATGAGACCGTGGAGAAATTGCTGGTGGTGTTCAAAACTGGCAAATGATCCAGCCTGAAATATTGTTGGCCCCTTTTCTCATTACTGTGCTCCAGAAGGGACCCGAGATGTGAGCATTTAAGACTCACAAAGTTTATAAAAAAAAAAGGTTCGGTGAAAGAAAAATTCGGGAAACAAAAGATTATGGAGAGGATACAAGCTGCAAGAGGTAAACAAAAGAGTGTAAGGTTACTTTTTTTTTTTTTTTTTTTTTTCGCTTTTCCTTCTACCTTACAAATGAAGAATTCCATAAGATGATGAACTAATATTGAAGTTGATCCAGTTTGTTTCCTTCCATTAAGTATAAGTTCAAGCAATCACAAAGGAGTTGTGAAATATAAAGGAACCGTAAAAATACAGATGGCGTGAAACTACAGAACAAGCAATTGGCTACAATGGGCACATGACCACGCATCTGAAGCTTAAATACAAAATATATTACTTGGCGTAGACCAAGAGAGCTGGTAATTGTTTTGCGAGATGAAAATGCCCACACATCTGTGGTGAAAAGGGGCGAATTCCTCAAAAACTCGATGCTTCTGCAACTCAGAGACGAGTTGGAAGCAACAACTGTTCACTGAAGATAATGTAATACTGGTTTGAACTCTTTTGACTTGTGATAATGGTATTCCTATTGCTTCTCGAAAATTTAAGTTGCTCTGATTTTTTCTTGTAAGCGGACCAAGTCAAGGAGCTGCCACCATTGTGAAGTTGTGGTCAGTAATGCTTCGTAGGCTAGCCAACCGGAACTGCTTGGGAAGCCGATGATCATTGCCCCAAGAAAGCCAACGACGATGAAACCAAAAAAAAAGTTTACATTTATTATCTATCAACATCCAAATTGATATGATTAATAGGATATCCTTCAGTCACAGCAAAATACAAAATAATGGCACCAGAAATAACCAGAAATATCAGAAAACATACAAAATAAAACGACCGAAAAAGATGGGATACAAAACGCTATCTGTAAGCACAAAACATTGAATCCTCCTGCCACCAAGAGAGAGTGATCCACCATCTACATGTACTAGAAACCATAGTCCTCAACACCAATGAAATGTCCCCTTGTTCTTGAAGCTTTCTAAATTAATAAAAGTGTTAAGCAATGGAAAATTTTTCCCCGAGAAGGGCAGAGATGGAAGTATTTTGAAGATTGGAACTGCATACACCCATAATCTCCATTTTCTCTGATACCACATGAAGAAAACTAAACCACTAATAATAAAACACTCATAAAATAAATAGCAGAAATATAGAAAAACCAGAGATGGCAAAAAAGGCCAGAGCCTCACTGCATTCCTCACATTCTCATTATTAATCAATCCAATATACAAAGAATGATAATAGTACAAATAAATAGATAAGGAAGTTGGTCTCAAGATAGTACGTATATCTTGGACACTATGGTTGAGATATTTTCTCAACAAAACACTAATTTAGGAGAACCAGTTGGAGAGAATCTCTCATCCTAACCAAACTCCCTAGTTTGAGGAACTAACTCCTAATTCTCAAGATTTAATTTATTTAATTATGATATTTGGATTTATAATTGTTTTATTGTGAGAGTGAGGCTAACATCTGGTGAACTGAGTGCAATCGATCTCTATTTCTTGTTGTACTAAGAAACAACTGTTAACCCAATATTGAAGATCCCTCTTGATGTGCTCTACCTGTCGGATGGACTGCCTGCCCAATATGCAATGGTGAAGCCTTGAAGCTTCACTCCCTTTGTTTGTCTGTACCACAATCCATACTTAGTAGTGCCTCTGAGGTATCTCAACACATGCTTGGCCGCCTTCGAATACAACTTGGTAGGCCTAACCATCGCTTGACTAAGCTGGTTAACTACATAACACATATCTGGTCATGTGTTCACCAAATACATGAGTGAACCCACAAGATTCCTGTAAACAACAACTTCCACTAATTCACCCGAAGTAGCATCCTCCTTCCTCTAGTTACCTGCTAGAGCATTCTCCATGGGTTTACTGCTATACATGTGGAACCTTTTTAGTATCTCGTTGGCATACTTATCCTGAGAGACAAAAAAATTCCCCATTACCTTGCCATACTTCCATGCCCAAAAAGTAGTGCACGATCACCAAGTCCTTCATTTCGAACTCTCTTGCAAGATCCTCTTTGCAAGACTTGATAAAATTATCATCACCTGTCAGAATGAAATCGTCGACATATAAAACAATAATCAATAATTTACCTTGCACCACAATATGGTACAAGTTTTCATCTGCTTCACTTTTGGTGAAGCCCAACCCTGTGAAGTAGCGATCAATCTTGGTGTACCAAGAACGGGGTGCTTGCTTCAGCCCATACAATGCTCACTTGAGTCGGCACACATGTAACTCACGGTCAAAGGTATCAAAACCTCCAGGCTGCTCAATGTACACCTCTTCCTCAATCATGCCATTAAGGAAGGTTGCCTTTATATCCATATGGTGTATCTTCCAACCCATCTACGTTGATAGTGCCAATATGGATCTGATTGATGAGTGCCTTGCAACATGAGCAAAGGTCTCATTGTATCCAATCCCCTCTACCTGAGAAAATCCTCGGGCCACAAACATGGCCTTATGTTTCTCCACACTACTATTCGGTGCTTGCTTTACCTTGTAAATCCACCAAGAACTCACCACTGACTTGTCTACCGGTCCTGGGACCAAATCCCAAACATTGTTACGAAAATGGAGTCATACTCCTCAACCATGACATCAACCTAAACTAGTTGTTGCACTGCCTCCTCAAAAGAGGATGGATATGTCTCAACACATTCGCTCATAAGAGACATGTATCCAGTGTACCTCTCAGGTGACCTCCTTTGCCTATGCAGTGATGTGGGTGCTCCCACATTCTCTCTCACATCATGCAATAACCTATCATCCTATCTAGTGTGCTTTCTCCCATCTATGGAAGACTTTGCCTGAGTGGATGCATCCACTCCTGGATCCTTTACATGTGGCCACTCCACATCAATCTAAGGCTCCTCCTTGGGAGATAAAATCTCCTCAACTGCATATAGCTAAGGCTCCCTCTCAAGGGAACATCTCACGACCTTCTCTTCATTGAAGTTGACATCCCTGTGAACCATTGTCATCCTACTGGTCGGCAAGTACACCTGATAGTTGTGAGGTGTATCAATGTACCCCAAAAATATCCTCAACTTTGTTGTCAGGTCAAGCTTCTTCCATGCATCTTTGGTCACATGGAAATATACTAATGAGCCAAAAATCCTGAAGTGACCCACATCTGGTCTCTTCCCTGAGAAAGCCTCCTCTTGTTTACTCATCTCAAGAATCTGATGAGGGCTTCTGTTCTACAAATAAATAACTATGTTGCATGCCTCGACCCACAAGTGTAGTCGTAGGCTTTGATCATGCAACATCGCCCATGCTACCCCTACAATGCTTCTGTTCTTCCTTTCAAACACCCCATTTTGCGGTGGGTTATGGGGTGATGTCAAATCACGTTTAATCCCTTCTACCCCACATAAGTTTTTAAACTCATTTGACACATACTCTCCACCATTATTACTCCTGTTAGTATTCTGCTTGACCAATGATTTAAATTTACAAAAAAATTACAAAAGTTTTATCTTTCTTTTGCATGAAAAAGATCTAGCATTTACGAGAAAAATCATTAACAAATATAACATAATACCTGTGCTTGGCCATGGATGCCATCGAGAACAATCAACACATATCTGAATGAACTCGATCACGGATCGCCTATGCTTGATTGTCTTTGTTTTGACAGGAAACTTTAGTGAATTTTCCTAAAGTACACCCTTTGCATGTGTCAATTTGCTCTAGTGTACCTTTGGGAAGACCAATAGAATTTTTCTGCATTATTTTCAAAGCACCATGATGCAAGTGACCCAACTGCCTATGGCACAACTCATCGATTTCTCGACTCTGCACCTTCTTTGCATTCATACTCAAGGAAACACAATCTTCTACCTCCAACTTGTATATATTCTTCACCCAAATCCCTATCCTCTTTACTTTTCCCGTGGCTATGTGAGGAAGGAATGCCTTTCCCTTACTAAAGATCACATCATATCCTCTATCCTCCAACATGGAAACATATACCAAGTTCTTCTTCAAACCAGGAACACACATAACCTCTCACAAAGTGAGGGGAACACCCGATTCCCTCTAAAAGGTAACTGCACCCAACCTGGTAGAGGTATACCTCCCGTCATCATCCATATCGATATGCATCTGGGGATCCTTATCCTCCAAGTCATTGAATAGATCCTTATTACCAGTCATGTGGAAAGAAGCTCCATTGTCTAGGTAACATACACTACCCATCATCAATTCTACCATGCATGCGATGAGGGTAAATTCCAATTCGAATTGTGAGGCAAGAGCCTCACCTGCCGCTCCTCCTGAGGACTTCTTCTTGGACTTCTTGAGTGGAAAATAGCAAAATGTCCCAGCTCATGACGATGAAATAATTTGACTTTCGACATGTCCTTCTTCTTTCCTCCATGACAAGAATGCGATTTGGAATGGGATGCCTTCCCCTTCCCTTTCTTTGCCTTACCCACTAAGGCACAATTTTCCTCATTATTAGTCTTTGATGAGGATCCATCCCTGGTGATCCTCCGAATCTCTTCCTGTACCAAATCCGACCATAATCATTCCAAATCTAGCTACTTCTCCCTCCCATTGATAGAGTCCTGACAACTGTACTAACTTTTGGGGAGTCCTAGAAGAGCTAGGCTCACCATATCATCCTCGAAAACAATAATCCCAACACTTCCAAGATCATCATGACAATGAGTGAACTTGGTCAAGTATTTCGGACTTGATTCGTCCTTCTCCATCTTGATCTTCCTGAGTTTGTTCTTCAATACCAACTTCCTATGGTCACTGCTATTCCAAAATAGGTCTGTCAATGCCTTCCACATATCATATGAAGTTTCCTTTCCATGGAGACTCTAGACAATGTGGTCTCAAACTCCCTCAAGAATAATCCTCCTCGCCTTTGCCACACACTTTCTCCATTTGGCTAGATCATTAGCATCCAATGTTGGAGGCTTAGGAATGTCTTGATAAATGAATTCCTTGAGGCCATTATCTTCCAACATTGCTTCCATCCTGTCCTTCTAGGCTATGTAATTCGAGCTACATTCTAAGGCATACTCAAGTCTCAAACCGTAGAAAGCCATTTACTGACTTTGAAGTATGAATTGAAAATTCGAGTTTCACCTGCACAACCAAACTCAAAATATCCTCTTCTATATTGTCTTTAGCTCTGATACCAAGTAGATGTTTACTGTCGATTTAACATCTCTTGTAATGTACTAAAACATAACTCAAGAATCTACACTACTTTTAACAACAGAAACCAATAATGATCGATGAAAACAATAATTAGCAAGAGGAAGAATATCAATCACACATAACATAATATTTCTCTAGGGAAAGAAACTGCTTAAAACCTCGACTATCTATATTGCATTAATCAAAAATCTAAGAAGAAAATACAATGCTTGTTCACACTAGAACAATCCTTGCAAAAGTATGATCAACTCTCTACCTCACAAGCCTGATATAGCCAACACTTAGCCAATTTTGCTACCTTCCAAGCCATTATTTACTTGCACAATTCCTAGAGGAATCAACCCATATTCAATTAGGAAATCCTTCTTCCAAAACTACGCAATCCAAACTTAGGTCCTCAATTGATTGCATGCATGATATGTACAACTAAGAAATTCATACAACTGATAGTACATTGTCCTTGCACTCTATTCTCAACTGGGTCTTACAATGAACTAACATGCATGGATTATTTGTGAGCGAATCTTCAGTTAACTAGTGTGGTACTGGTTGATGCAGTGGTGCATTAATCCACTACTAGACCTCTACTAGTTCCTCCAACCAATAAAACTAGTTTAACTGACTATAATTTAGTTAGACCGAGTTATCTAATTACAACTCCAAAGAACTCAACCTGGACCCCTAAAATTTAGGGATCACACTTACATGACTCCATATGGACTTCCAAATATCCTAAGTCAATTAAGTTAATTTAACTTAATTAACTATTTACAGGTTTCTATGAGAATATAATTCAATTTTAATTCACAATTTAATTCAAGGACAAATTAAATTGGAATTTCTTGTTGCTATTTTTAACAAGGGATTATGTTTTTCAAAATCAACAAGTCTTAATATTTGTAGAAGGATGTATCTCTTACGAAGATGGTTTAGAAATAATTCCTAAACTCCAAACATAGGAGCATGCTATATTCCCTCCTAGGTTAATGAGAATCCTACTTGATCTTGTCACCCTAGATTAATTATTATTATTATTATATTTTCCCTTACATTAATATATATGTCATTTGGTTTTCCCCCATTTTCATGTGTAGTTTTGTTTGCATAATATTTTTCCAATCAATTCTTTTCATAGAGCACATGAAAGTATATCGCTCTTGGAATGTGGGATAAGGCTTGTTGAATACTAATGAACATTGATGGTAATTTGAAATCCACAAGGTTTGTATCAAGAATCACATGTCAAATGATGTTCTTAGAATATCCCACCATAATCAAATTCCAAAAGCAACCAACCTTAATCTTTGTAGAAGGGTGTTGTCTTAGCAAGATTGTCTAGACATAATTCATAAACTCTAAACATAGGAGCATGCTATATTCCCTCTTAGGTTAATGAGAAGCCCACCTACTCTTGCCACCTTAGAATTATTATGATTATTATTTCCTTTACACTGAAATATATTACATTACCACCCCCTTCATTGGATGGTTTGTACTTTAAGCATTTCTATGGAGAGTGATTTAGGGAATTTCTTCTTATTGACGTGTTCTCTCTCTTTATATGTATGTATGTATATATATATATATATTTCAACTGTGGAGGTTTGTTTTCTATTTGATTTTGATTAAAGGTTTGCCAAGCTTGTTTGTAATGTGGTTAAAATTCCTTTGAGCTTTTATACTTTGTATCTTAACACAATGTTTTGATATATAATTGATTTTTCTTTGAAATTTTTGTTTTTCGTTGGTTGTAATAGATCTACCTTGTGATATAAGGTGTTTGACCCATATAGCTTATATTTCTTTCCTTCCCACTTGAATTCCATGAATTTTTCTTTGAGGTTTGTGGCATGAGTACCCAAGTGCACCAATTATTCAAGTCTTAACATCATATCCATTTCATCAAGTGTGTAGTTCCATGTTTTCCATTTGTCTAGAAACTTTATGACATCTTTCTACACCTTTGATTTGTTGATGCTCTTTGATAAGGAAGAAAAAGATCTAGTCTTTTGAAACATTATATACAAAAAATTATGTGTGCTTCAATAATCTACCAAGATTGAGATATCTTTATCTCTTATAGTTGTTTTGAAATTTAGGATTTTGGGTTCCATTTTCCATATTATTACAATCAACAAGTCATAGGATTTCCATACCTAGAGTCTTGGATTTTTTTGGTGTTTCTTAGATGAGATGGAGTATATTTAGTTGTTGCCTTTTGAACCTATAAATTCTTTTTGGAGTAACAATTATTTTTTATTTTGAGATTTCTTGGTGCACATGAATGTAGTTAATGATATTTTGGGTGTGGTTTCATTGTTATTGACTTTTATCATGTCTTATTGATCGGAAGCCTGTAATTTTTCCCCATTTACAACCTTGTACATGTGTTGCAAGAGTTTAATACTCATGGGTATATATTCAATACACATTGACCCTATGAAGTAGCTTGGTTAACTTCACACAATTTTTTGTTTGTTTTTGTTTTTTCAATATTTTGAAATCTTTAAAAGAAATAAATTTTAAATGCATCCTAGTGAAATGATACATTACTTGTTTGAGATTTTCACCACATGCATCAACCATATGCAAGTCCATTGAAGTTCATAGAAGTTTTGTGTAGTCCAAAGTATTGATATACTTTATTCATACATCTAGTCACTTCACTTGCACCCTTGTCATTAATATTGACATTTTTATTTTAGTTTTTAAATCATCGGGTGATGGTGGATTAGCAACACATTCATATGCATTTGAGTGTCCTTTATTAGTGATGGTCATGTGTGACCTCGTTTTTGTGGAATTGTAGGGGATATATTATTATAGGTGGGTTGTGATTGAAGTAGATTTATGTAATGGAGTAGTAGGTATGGTATAATTTGGAGTGAGATTTGGTAGGTTTTGAAACATGTCTTGATATTTAGGATTTTGATTGATATTGTGTGGAATTGTAGGGGATATATTATTATAGGTAGGTTATGATTGAAGTAGATTTATGTAATGGAGTAGTAGTTATGGTATAATTTGGAGTGAGATTTGGTAGGTTTTGAAACATGTCTTAATATTTAGGATTTTGATTGATATTACATTCATTCAAATGTCAAGTTTGTCTAATGTAAAATTTCATTCTTCCAAAATCTTGGTTATACTTCATTCATTTTATCACCCATGTTTGTAGTCAATTGGTGATCTAGACCGAAATTGAAATAGATGGATGTGTGTTGAATTTAATTATTAAGTGCCATAAATTAATTAAAACACTTTAAGGAGAATTTTAAAAGGAATATAAGAACAATGAGCATAAATAAGACACATAGAAGAAATATGTGATACGGAGTTCACCCAATCGGTTATATTTCTAGGTCCTGCTTCAACAAGTTACCACTTCTATTAATTAAATACGAAGTACATTCCATGCACTTAATTTGTTACATTTCCTCATGCACATTACAGACTTAGGTGTGTTCGTCATGATAAGCTCCACCTTGAAAACCACAAATTTTGACTATAAACACCTTATGGTTTGGAAAAATGCCTAATGACACTCAAAATTTGCATATTACCATTACTGTGCCATTCTTCTACAAAAGCTCCGGCCTGTGGTGTGCCTAGAAATACAACCATATATAAAAAAATTGACATATGATAGGTCGTTGGTTCAATTCGTGGTCTTGGGGATTTTCATTCAAACATAATATTTACATAAGAAAATGATTTGATATGCGACTTTAAACAAGCAATATGAATGCAACATATAAGTCGAGTGTTGTAATATTATTGGACCGATTGCGCAGTGCAACTCATGGAAAATCCAATTTTAACATATGATAACAGGAAATGTTTAAAACAAAGGTTCTCCCCATCACATACAACCTTTGCCAATGGCTTGTTAGTGTGTCCCATGGGTCATGGGGTCAATCCCTATCGACTCCACTCATTGGTCTATTCAAAATTTATATAACTTTGTTTGTTGATTTACCCAATGACATATTTGTCACCTTGTTGGTAGTTGATTACTCTTGCATCCACATGGTCCTTGATTCAACCAAATGGCCCCATAATTTTAACCCTTAGCCATCAAACCTTATTGGCCTTTCATAGGTTTCCATGTGGCAACCTTTGATTTTCCTACATCACTTCTTAACCACACTAATCACCTACTGACTAGTTTCCATGCCATCTTCCTACTAGTTACCACATCATCTTCCCAGTAAGATCCTATATCACATGTCTCCTCTAGATTCTACCATGTGTTTTTCACCTATCCTGCTATCTCAGATACCATGTTAGCACCATGTCATCATATGGTTTTCCATGTCAGCACCATGTCATTTTCCATGACATCATATGATATGACACATCAACATTTGTAGAGTGCCACATGGCACCTCCTGGTGCTATCATGTGGCAACCTTATACACTTCCTTTTTTTATTTGGCACAAGCTTCATTTCACGATAAATTTTGCATCCAAATCCTATTTGAGGCCATTCAAGCAGTTCTAGAAAGATATTACCAAGATCTATTCAATGAGTATACTTTTGTCACTTTTTGAGATTGTTAATTATAAAGGGATACAAAGATATTCTTAGATCAAACCTCCTTAAAAAGAGGAATTTTGGACCTTAACTTATCTCACTGATTACATACTCATAAGGGTTAAACAAAACACTATTTTGTACAAAATGATGTTATGATAGGTCATCATTACAACATGTGTGATTACAAAGTTTACAATTGGATATGCAAATAGGCTACCCATTTTTTAGCCAAGGCTAGGCTAATGGACTCTCCTTTCTCAACTCAGCTTCTTCGTCGACTGTCTCTTGGATTGTTATCATGTGATCCAATTTCTCATTTTCTTCCTCCTTCTTGGTGGGTGCTTTCATAACTTTCTTATCAGGTTTTCTATGAAATTGTGGATGGAGTTTATAACACTTCTCAATCTAGTGGCCACTCATATTGCAATGAGTGTAATAGTTCTTGCTCTTGTTCCTTGGAAATAAGTCCTTCTTTCCATGTGGATTTGGAAGGTGTTATTTATGTCTTGGCTCATTTATGGTTGATATGTCTTTCCTATACAAATATTTCCTCTTTCTACGCTTGGCCACACAACGGTTAGGTGATCGACAAAAAGTACAAGGGTATATCTTCCCCAAATTTTGAATTGCATGGTTATCCTATGTACAATCAAAGAAATATTTTAAATCTTGACTACTATACCCTTCATGGCTATTTTTAGTATAGGTTTGATGAAGATAAATTTACTTGGGTCATCCTTTGAAATTCCCATCTTCCCTCGGAGATGATTTGCAATCACTATCACCATTATGGTGTGATGCACTATTAGCTTGTGAAAGATATGTCTGCACTAACTTAGGTTCATAACTTGAAGAACTCCTTACTTCCATTATTTTGGATCATTCTCCATCCTTCTCTTTTCCATAATCCAATCATGTATAACAAGGTTGTTCTACCACTTCTATGGGATTAACTATACCTTAACCATTAACTCCAAGGCCTTTTCTTTCATATCATCTTTTCATTAGAAATTTAAACCCAACACTTTTAGTGTTATTTTAAAATGAACCAAAAGAATCATCTTAATAGGAAGAATGTGAAATTGAATAATCCTTCTGCACTCTAAAACTTTATCAAAGCCTCATCTGCAACTTGTAATTAAAACCACAAATTTCACTTCTCATCTTTCGCTATTTGCAACAACCTTCTCAACTCATCATTCTCTACCTAAATACTTTGGTTGATCTTCTCAAGCTCTTGAAGCCATTCTCACTTCAATGCTTTACCCATCTCACATTCAACCCTTGAATTCCTTATTAGACTTGATCTGATACTACTTGATCTAAACCAAAATAAAAACTGTCAAATGCGTTTTGAAATTAATGATTAAGTAGCGTAAACGAATTAAAACACTTTAAGTATAATTTTAAAAGGAATATAAGAAAAATGAGCATAAATAAGAGACATAGAAGTAAGATGTGATTACGGAGTTCACCGAATGGGCTATGTCTCTAAGTCCTTCTTCAATGAGCAACCACTTATATTAATGAAATGATAATTATATTCCCCATACTTTGTCACAGTTTCTCATGTGTATTACAAACTCATGTTTAGTCGCCACAATCAAATCCACCTCGAAAAACTGTAATTTTTGGCTATAAAATCCTTATGGTTTGAAAAAATTCGCATTGGAATTGGGACTTTGTGTATTACCATTATTATGCCATTCTTCCCCAAAAGCTTCAACTTGTGATCTGTTAGAAATACAACCATATATAACGGTCTCAGGGATTATTGTTCTAAAACATTATTTACATAACAAAAGGATTTGAAACATGGATTCTAAACAAGGCATATGATTATGGCGTATCGATGGAGTGTTGCAATCTAACTAGACTGGTCATGTGGTCCAACCCATGGCCGATCTAATTTTAACATATGATAATCGAAAACATTTAAAACGAAAGTTCTCCCCATTGCATGCAACCTTCGTCAATGGCTCGTTCCTATGGGTCATGGGGTTAAACCTGATTGGAACCACTCACTGGTACATTCAAACTTCATGTATATATTTTTTGATGATTGACTGAAGATATTTGTCACCTTGTTGGTAGTTTTTTATTCTCCACATGGTCCTCTTTTTGACCCACCAATCTTAGAATTTTAGCCCTTATCCATTGAACCTTCTTAGCCTTTCAGATGTTTCGATGTGGTAGCCTCCTATTACACAGTATTTTTGCACGCCTCCTGCACTTCCCTGTGACATACCCTGAAGTGCTAGAAACATGATCATTATACAATATACTCATCCATGTATACATCTCAGATCCCTCCTTTAACTTTGCTTGGAAAATATCTGGAGATTTCCTTGAATAAATGGCTCATGGAACCCTAAAATGAGAGTCATCGCCCTTATGAAGCTCAAAACTGTGATGATCACCTATTGCACCTTGTTAAGCCAATGATGGCATCACTCTGTTCTCTCTCATAATTGAGATAGTCTCAAAAAGGAAGTTTTCCCAAAGAGGATGAGAAGCTTCATGATCTAGAAGCTTCTAGAGTGGTGAGTTGGGGGTGGTTTCATACGGATTTAAACAGGACCGAAAAAAATTACAGAGATAACCATAAATACAGAGATGTAGAATAATAATACTTCATCTCATTAATGTAAAATACTGAAATATGCTTACAAACATAAATGGAAATAAACTAGCTCGGGAGATGGTAGCTTATCTCTGAGAAGGGATGTGGTGGCTACATGCCTCTAAACTGTGTTACAATGAGGCTCAAATGCCTATTTATTGTTGAAAAATAATGGAAAACCATAAACATAAAAAATATAACCTTAGGAGATGAAGTGCCAAGCTATGGGCCCCGTTTGGGTAAATTGGTACATCAACTTCCCGGGGTCATAACTTTGGCATATGATCTCCGTTTGACGTGCCCAATGCCTCATTAGAAATATATATCTGATTACTACAAATATCAAATGTCCCACATTGGTTAAAAATCCATTTTGGCCCCAATTTTCCCCAAAAAAAACATCGTTTAGGGCCTCAAAACGAATTCAGAAGTTCAGGACCTGAAAAATTGCCAAAAATAGTAAATTGTGCTACAATTAAGGAAACTGAAAAAATGAAAGAGATAATTATGGGGTCCAAGTGGGATAGGCAAGTGGCCTCCAAAATCCACCTGGACCATTCCTCCCCCCTTAGGAAGAAATGGTCCCCATTGCCTTGAGCGCCTCCAGGAGATGGGGAAACTTTTGCTGAACTTGGTTCCTGGTGAGCTGTTCTGCAATCTGTGATGTGTCTAGTAATGGTGGGAAGCATGGTTGAGGGCAGTCCAAATTGAACACTTAGTGCAAGCCAATGAATGGGGAATGCTGTGCTCCAAAGCATTGTTTCCCACAACGTTGGTAATGTTGTAAGGACCATATCAGAGTGGTTTGAGCTTTTGATGGAATCTTGTAAGGTGTTCTTTCTATAGATGCAACTAGACTTTGTCTCCTACCTGAAACTTGTGTGGCACTTGATGTTGATCATGTCGCTACTTGTACTTGGAATTTTACACAATAGAGTGGTGATATATCAGCCTGTTGGGTAGAGGTGCTTCGGGAGTCAAATCAAACGAATGCTTGACCCGACAGTACAACAGTACCCCTGTGGATGAGGAGAAGGTGTTCCTGTATTCTTTGATGACCGCATCCCCCTGCTTCTGCTGCATGGAGGAACCCTTCTCAGGGGCCATGGATGTGGCTACGATATTCCCCTTACTTTCAGAATGAACCAGAAAGAAAATGAATTTCTTAGTCTAGGAGATGATCTTACTGCAGTTCTTAGCAGAGATTAAAGAGGTGGTGGTAGGTGGGGCTACCTTCGATATCCTGTATAATGAATTACCTAAAGAAATAATAACATCATGAGGCCTTGACTCATACAAAACATGTCGCTTCCCCAAGTATGGTTGGCCTAATAATACATCAAAATCATCAAGAGGTGCAACATCACACAATACCTCATCTGTGAAGAGCTTGATGCTATAGGGAAGGTGACACTACCAGCAGAATCAGAGATCTCGTCCTTGGTGTAGCCACTCGATTTTGTATGGTTTTGGGTGTGGTATGGTCAGTAGGCCTAGATGCTTCACGACCTCTGTTGAAATGAGGTTCTTTTGGATGTCACTTTTGATAATGAATTGCAACGGCAAATCCTTCACCCACATTTGTGAGTGGAAAAGATACTCCCCCTCCTCTGGATCTTCGAGCTCATTCTTTTGGATCTTGGTGGTGGCAACAGTGGTGCTAGGCTCTGCATCAATGATTTTCTTCCCTTTGTCATTCCTCTTTTCGGGTTCTGACTCAGGGTCGGAACATGCATCTGATTCTAAAGCCTTCAACTTAGCCACTAATGACTACTTGGCCCGACACTCACTTGTGTTATGAGTGGGGCTCTTATGTAACCCACACCACTTTCTTGTGTCCTTCTTTGACTTCATGGTGTTGTTCTTTTCTTGTGGATTCGATGAGTTGTCTTGGGTCACATTGTCTTGGCTTTGTTCTTGGTTCTACGATTTGGGGAAGCCTTTCCCTTGCTTCAGATTCATGGATCCGAAGTCTCGCTTCTTCTGTTTAAACTTTTTCTCAATCTTGACAGCGTATCGGTACGTTGTGCCGAGCGAGGAGATGTCCAGGAAGTCCATCTCATCTTGGATGTACCTGTGTAGGTAGCCGCAGTATTTGAGTACCAAATGTCACTCAGAATCCTTGATACCCAACTTTGTGTGAAGGGTATGAAAAATGATGGTAAACTCTTGCACGTCTTGGTCCCTTCCCTATCGCAACATGGTCCACTTTATGTATTTATCCTCATAGCTTCTGACAGGGTAGTGCTGCTCCTTGATGGCATCCCAGAATGAATTCCAAGTGTGTGTGTCTGAAAATAGTGAGGCTGTACTTTCATGCTTCTACTCGCAACATGTTTCCCACCAATCCTTGACCTGGGGGGCCGCTTTAAGAAGTGCAAAAGTGATCTTTTCCTAGTTGGAAAAATCATGAACGGAAAAATATCCTTCTAGCAGATTTAACCATTTATCTACAACATCTGCAACAATTTGACCCTCAAATATGGGAATGTCAAAGTTAACTTGTACCTTAAAGGGTGTGGAGCTTCTAGAGTAGCTTCCAGAAGTAGATGTGTCTCCCCTAGGTAGCCGCTGAAGGATCTGTGCAAAGTTGTCCATCATCACGTTCCTTTGTTTCTCAAGGGCATCCTTGAGAAATATTTTGATAGGATCTCCTACCCCCTCGTCTTTCTTTTCCTCCCCCATGGGTGGGCATCGGGATTTGTGAGGTTGCTCTTGTAAAGGTTCAACCAGATCGAGCCCTAACTCCTTATATCCCGACCTCGTTGGGGACATGCAAAGAAAAATAGAGAAAGAGCAAATCGCTCTGATACCACTGATCCAGATTTAAACAAAAACTCAACAAATTACAGAGATTCAATAGAAATCATACTTCATTTCATTAATGTAAAATAATGAAATATGCTTACAAACAGAAATGGAAATAAACTAGCTCAGGAAATGGTAGCTTATATCTGAGAAGAGATGTGGCAGCTACATGCCTGTGAACAATGTTGCAATGAGGCTCGTGTTAGCATTATGATATTAGTGTTGTCCTTGATGGCAACTCACTCACAGTGTAACAGGTCTATTCAGAGGTAACGGGGCATTGGTAGAGAAGAACAGGAAGATGGAACTAAAGTCTACTAATAAGAATGAAGAAGTTGAAGGTAAATGATGGTGTAAAGTAGTTTAAGAGTTATACGCCAGTCCACTTAGTCAAAAAAACGTATACACACTGGTTCATAGAACAAAAAGAGCGTATACATATAAATGCACTTTCACAAGAAGATAAGAACGTATATGTTGGAAAATCAAGGAAATTCAAGAGGAGAAAAGACCAGGGGTCAATACCATGGTATTAGCCCACAATATTGAGCGGAGTAATGAATATTTAATCCTGTCCAAGAATACAATGGGTCCTAAGTGGCTTTGGTCCGAGGTATTGAGAAAGGCATAAATCTATATAAGGAGGAGAAGATCATAAGGCCAGGGTGTGCAAGGGAAAGGGTTTCTAAGGAATACTTCTATCTGATATATTTTATGTTGCAGGGGATATGTTTGTGATTTAATCTGAAATATTTTGTGCACCTTGAATTCAATGTTGGATTCGGATCATGAGACCTGAAATGAATTATCATTGAATGAAATGATATTGGTTGAGCTAGATCTGATTATGTAAACCTGTTTTATTCTTTAAATATCATGATCTGGGTTTGTCTAAAGTCTGGAGTAGCAGCGAAGTTATGAATTAATATTTGCAGATCTATATGTTGGTTCATCTCGGTAAAAGTACGTGTACATGAAGGTTCTACACTTCCAAGTAGCGTATACAAAATAATATCCTATTCTTTAGATTTGACTGATCTATCTGATTAGTTCTGTTGTTTTACTGCTGTCTTCCAATGAAGTCTTCTTAGATATGAATGTAAAACTGAATGCATAAGGAGTTTGATATCTGATTGATTGATTGTATAAGTGAGAAGGGTGATCTCTGCTACTACCTATGTAAAGCTCTGTAAATTGACATTAGATGTTCAGCATATTGCTAGTTGGTACAGACTTGATTCAAAAGTTTTATGTTTCTGTAGTTTTGAAGGTATATGCAGGTTTGATTAAAGGAAGTAGCATATACACGCAGGTTAGGTTCAGTAAAGTAGCGTATACAATATGATGCATGATTTTTGAGGTTACAGATGGTTCTGAATGATGATGCAGGTTTCTGGGTTCAACACAGTGTTCTAGTGACAATGATCTGATTATTGAGATTAACTAATTATTGGTTGATGTAGTTTGAAAGTTCTGATGGGTCCAGTATGAAAATTTGATGAAACGATTCCTTCATGTATATTGTTGTGTGCCATGAGCATATTGTCTGAAAATTTATGAAACATGGTCCTTGGAAGAAGAGAGAAGTTTGTAGCCTTCTGTAGGCCGATGCCTATGTACTAGTAAACACATTGGCTAATACAAAAGCTAAGGGGTTGCAGCTCCCTTCCAGTAGAAGCTGGATAATGAGAGAAGGTTGTAGCCTTCTGTAGGTGGGTGCCTGCATACTGGTATGAGTCTTCACCAGTACAAGATTGTAAACAAATTTTCTTATTATTAAAAGAATATAGAGATGATAGCAGTAGGTGGCTTTTCTCCGCATTGGGTTTCCACCTTAAGTCTTGGTGTTCATGTATGTTGCTTATGTGCGATTGTTTATTATGGTTTTACTTCACTGTTTAACAAGTTACTGATGCACTGGTTAAAGATAAACACATGATAAATTGATTAAATCATAAGTTCTCTGGGTATACACTTGTTTCTCTAATAAAAGTAGTGTGTACATGCTAGTTCACTTCACAGAAGTAGCATATATAAATCTATTTGGGAAATGAAAAATTATTGGACTAATAGTACTAATTTACCCCCCCTCTTAGTGTTATTTCCAACAACTCAAAAGCCTATTTATTGTTGAGAAATAATGGAAAACCCTAAACATCCAAAAAACTAATCCTAGTAGATGAAGTGCCAAACTATGGGCCCTGTTTGGGTAAATTGGTACATCAAATTCCCGTGGTCGTAACTTTGGCATACATTTTCTGTTTGAGGCACATAATAACTCGTTATAAAGATTTATCTGAGGAATACAACTTTTGAATGGCCATCATTGGTGTATGACCCATGTTGGCCCCCCATTTTCCCAAAAAACATCGTTTAGGGCCTCAAAACGGCTCCGGAAGTTCATGACCTAAAAAATTGCCAAAAATAGTAATTGTGGGAAGCATGGTCAAGGGTTGTCCACATTTAACACTCAGTGAAAGCCAAGAAATGGGGGAATGCTGTTCTCCAAAGCGTTGTTTCCCACAACCTTGGTAATGTTGTAAGGAGCATATCGGAGTGGTCTGAGCTTCTGATGGGCTCTTGTAAGGTGTTCATTCTATAGATGCAACCAGACTTTGTTGCCCACCATAAACTTGTGTGGAACCCAATGTTGATCATGTCACTGTTTGTACTTGGTATTTTCCACAATAGAGTGGTGATATGTCGGCCTATTGGGTAGAGGTGCTCCGGGAGTCAGATCAAACAAATTCTTTACCTGACAGTGCAATGGTACCCTTGTGGGTGAGGAGAAGATGTTCTTATATTCTTTCATGACCGCATCCCCCTGCTTCTGCTGCGTGGAGGAACCCTTCCTGGGGGCCATGGGCGTGGATATGATCTTCCCCTTACTTTGAGAGCGAACAAAAAAGAAAATGAATTTCCTATTCTGGGAGACGATCTTACAACATTTCTTAGGAGAAATCAAAGAGGTGGCGGTAGGTGGGTCTACCTTTGGTATCCTGTATAATGAATTACCCAAAGAAATAATAACAACACGAGCCCTTGACTCATGCACAACATGTCACTTCCACAAGTATGGTTGGCCTAATAATACATCACAAACATCAAGATTTGCAACATCACACAATACCTCATATGTGAAGGGCTTGATCCTATAGGGAAGGGGACATTGTTGGTGGACTTGGAGATCTTGTCCTTGGTGAAGCCACGCGATGTTGTACGATTGTGGGTGTGGTATGCTTAGTAGGCCCAGATGCTTCATGAACTCTACTGAAATGAGGTTCTTTTGGTTTCCACTGTCGAAAATTAATTGCAGTGGTGAACCCTTCACCCACATTTGTGAGTGGAAAAGACGCTCCCCCTCCTCTGGATCTTCGGACTCATTCTTTTGGATGTTGGTGGTGGAACCAGTGGTGTTGGGCTCCACATCAATGATCTGTATCCTTTTGTCATTCCTCTTTTCAGGTTCTGACTAAGGGTTGGAACATGCATATGATTCTGAAGCCTTCAAATCAGCCACCAGTGATTGCTTGGCCCGACACTCACTTGTGTTATGAGTGGGGCTTTTATGGAACTCACACCACTTTCCTGTGTCCTTCTTTGACTTCATGGTGTTGTTATTTTCTTGCAAATTCAATGAGTTGTATTAGGTCACACCGTCTTGGCTTTATCCTTGGTTCTGCAATTTGGGGGAGCCTTTCCCTTGCTTTGGATTCGCGGATCCAAAGTCTCACTTCTTCTGTTTAAACTTATGCTCGATGTTGACATCGTATCGGTACATCGTGCCAAGCGAGGAGATGTCAAGGAACTCCATCTCAACTTGGATGTACCTGTGTAAGTAGCCGCGATATTTGAGTACCAAATGTCACTTAGAATCCTTGATACCTAACTTTGTGCGAAGGGTATGAAAAATGTTGGTAAACTCTAGCACGTCTTTGTCCCTTCCCTGCCGCAACGTGGTCCACTTTATGTATTTATCCTCATAGCTTCCAATAGGGTAGTACTGCTCCTTGATGGCATCCCAGAATGAATTACAAGTGGGTGCGGCTGAAAAGAGTGAGGCCATACTTTCATCCTTCTACTCGTAGTAGGTTTCCCACAAGTCCTTGACGTGGGGGGATGCTTTGAAAAGTGCAAAAGTGATCTCTTCCCGGTTGGAAAAATCATGACCAGAAAAATATCCTTCTAGCAGATTTAACAATTTATCTACAACGCCTTCATCTATCTGGCCCTCAAATATGAGAATGTAAAAGTTAACTTGTATCGTAAAAGGTGTGGCACTTCCAAAGTAGCTTCCAGAAGTAGATGCATCTCCCTGGGTAGCTGCTGAAGGTTCTTTGCAAAGTTTTCCATAATCGCGTTCCTTTGTTTCTCGAGGGCCTCCTCGAGCAATATTTTGATAGGATATGCTACCCCCTCGTCTTTCTTTTCTTCCCCCATGGGCGGCCGTCAGGGTTTGCGAGGCTGATCTTGCAAAGGTTCAACCAGATTGAGCCCTAACTCCGTATATCCCGACCTCGTTGGGGACATGCAAAGAAAAACAAAGAAAGCAAAGACTGCATTAGCACCCAAATCCACCTTAGGCTGAAGGAAGGCAAAATTCAGGGTAACCAAAAATCACGCTCAGTCTGGTAGCTAGCCTACCAGAACAGGAGAGGGCTCTCTCCGAGTCACGCTCAGCGAATAAGTAAACGAAATGGGCTGAGATGACTTACAATGAAATATTGATCTTAGGCTAGTAAGTAAATATGGATACGAGAAAGAATTCTTTTATGAATGACTGAGTTTCTGGGATGAAATGGGACCAACGGACAACAAACGAGCAGAGAATTTAATACAAAGGCACAGATTACTTCGTGAGGCAAGATAGGTGGAAAGTCTAGCAATTTAGTTTGAAATAACGCGGAATGGAGAGATTGCTTAGGAGGGTGAAAAGGGCATAAGTACATGAATCCTTTTCAACAGAAGAGAAACACATAGTGTGAAACTTTCTCACAGGCAGAGCAATAAAAATGAATTCTACCTTATCTTACTCAGAAAATTTCATTGGAAATGAATATGAATGAACTATGAAACATAACGAGATACATATGAAACATAAGGAAAAACACATTTTCTACACTCACAACCACATGAATCTCATGAAACAGAGTCGCTACCTTTCATTAATCCTCTGTGAAAATATACAATGAAGAAACAAAGTTTCTTTCCCACAATCTCCCAGAAATTACAAGCCAACCAACCCTTTGCAAATGGTTTGCATACAATATATAGACTATGCCATGAGGAAGTAGAATGACCAAGAGTTGGGGAGTTTCTCAAATCATTAAAAAATGGAGATGGAAAGCCAACCATTAGCTACAGGTGCAGCGTTACAAAAATGACAAATGGCTTGGGTGACTGTTTGCTTTCCTTTGCCACTTGGATAGAAGCCAAACTCTTTAAAATTTGCCTTAGTTGCCGAAAAAAGTGAAATGTAGATGAGCGGGCCCACTTGGAGAAAGTCGCGAATCAAAATTTCGCGAAACAGAGGTGAATTTGCCCTTTTTCTCTATATGTGCTGCGCCAAATTCTATATGCACCACGCCACTTTGGAGGATGTTTTGAGGTACCTACAGGAGTCTAAATGTGCTCAAGTGTGCTTGTTGGAAAGCCTGGCCTGTCTACTTTCCAACCCAAGTGGAATTTCTGAATTTGGTGCTCATTTTCCCCTCCAAAACTTCATTCTCCCAAGACTGCTTCCTATGTGTCAAAATAGGGGTAGAGAGGTCATTTTTTGAGTGTTTTGGACCTCCTGGAGACTCAAATCATGCCCAAATTTCTTGTCCATGCACCAGTAGTCGGGATTTTTCATGCTGAATCCAAAAATGTAAACCATTTGCAATTTGGAGCTCCTAATCCTAAGCGCACCTATGTTGTGACCAAAATTTGCCATGTGACCAAAATTTCCCCACATTTCTTGAAATTTGGGCTGGAGGTTCTCTAAGAGGTACTATGCTGGGCCACAGAGGCTTCAGCCAAGATTCGAAGCCGATCTTGCTATTTTTTCCTCTTTTGCCTCTTTGTCACTTTGCTCAATTTTGCCTTCAAGCTCCTTATTCGAGCCTTTGAACTCATGTTCCGTGCCCTGTAATGATAAACCATCCACCTCAGTATGGTTTTGTCCCTATCGGCCTTCTCCAGCAGTCTCTCGAGGTGGATTTTGATTCGCTCGAGCCAAGACTCACGGTCATTGTTAATCTCTTGCTCCAAGGGAGTGAGCTCGATCCTCCTATGCTGGGCAGCTTGGCGATTCTCGCGGATGCTTTGCAGCTCCATGATATCATGCTGGTCCTCAAGCTATTTGTTCCTCTACTCCAAATACCTGATGATCCCTTTGGCCCTCTCCAAATTGAGTGAAAAGTCTTAGATCTCCATTTTCTGCTCTTGGATGGTCACCCTAAGTTTGGCACTCTCCACGTCTGCATCATCATCTTGAATGAGGATGAAGTCGGCCTCCTGTTCACCTGATGGAAGTGAGGCCCCTTCCACCCCGGGTGGAGATAACACTCGCTTTGCTGCTGCAAACAAGTGCCTACTGCCTCTCTGATATGTGATGAATACTGGCATGGTAGTGGTCTCATGGTGCTCATACTGATGAGAAGGACCACCTA
Organism: Pinus taeda; assembly: GCA_000404065.3. NCBI lineage: Eukaryota > Viridiplantae > Streptophyta > Pinopsida > Pinales > Pinaceae > Pinus > Pinus taeda. Next base: position 68,071 of record APFE031289740.1, read on the forward strand.
TCTCATGCTCAACCTCTGATAATACTTGTGAAGCACTGAAGAGGTCACGGGAGATGAAGTCCTCCCAAGCAATGCCTTGCAATCCCAACTGATGATCTACCAAAATCCGGATAAGAGCAAAGTGATACACACTGTTAAGTTGCTGCTGAGGGGTCTTATGCTGCATGAAGGTGTTCATCCTCTCTATGTTCCCGCAAATGAAAAATGGGAGGTTCATCATCCGCGCCCTGGTAAAGTGCATGAGCAACCTGATGTGGTAGGCATATAGACGAGAGAACCTCCCCTCACAGCTGAAGTACTTCATGATCAATTTCATGAGCGAGGCATATTCATCTCTCAAATATCTGAATGGAAAGACTCTTGTGAGCTGCCTCAAGAATCTGGCGTTAATGTAAGGCTCATAGTGCTGCCTATCCACCTTCTGTTTCTTGTGCCACAGTTCTCCAACATTTGGTATGCTGGTTTCCAATGAGATAGTTTCAGGTGTCAATGTGAAGGTGACCCCGGCCAAGATAGATTGACCTCCATGTAGGTGAAGCACAAAAAGACGGGCAAACTCATGATGAACTCTAACGTTAGCCACCCTTTGACAAAATTCAAAACATGATAGATGCTGGAAGCATGACATAGCAAGAGGGCAGGCCTGCAATTCAGTGAGGGTAGTTGGCTCATCCCTAACATGTTTTCCACTCTTGTGATGTCTCCTGGGAGCCTGTTCTTTTGAGGATGAATCACTTTGTGTCTCCATCTCATACTCTGATGAATGCTCAGATGCCATGACTGCTGTATGTACTGTACTTGGGCTGCCCTTTGATGATGGTGTGAAACTAGGTGTTGTTGTGATATCTGCCACCAAGGGGAACAATGAAAAAAGGGAGTATTAGGAGGGGAATAATATGATGGGAATAGGGGTTATGGGGAGACATTTTGTTTAGGGATATGTAGGAGGGTTTGGGGATTTGATAAGGTAGGGTTTTGGGGTTTATATTGACCAAAAAGTGAAGGGATAAGGAATAGGGGTTTGGTAATATTTTAGGGTAGGGAAAATAGGAAAAAATGGGATAGGGGGGATAGGGAAAAATGGTAAGAAAGGGAAAAATGAGGGGTGCTAACGGAGCCTTGGCACTAACAACACAATTTTGCAACTCTAGCAACCATGGATTTGATGTTTTTTTTAGTGATTGGTTTTATGAGTTTTGTTGCAATTATACATAGCCATGAACCACCATAACATTCACAAAAGTTGATGAGCAAGCCACGATATAGAGCCTACCTGTCAATTTGAGGGGTTTCACAGGCAACTTGAGGCAATTTGGCACAATTTCGGGCCTCTGTGGGTGTGCGCCGCGCGCCAAACCCAGTGCGCCGCGCTCTTTATATGCACCGTGCCCTTGTAAACTTTGCACTGTGGGGTGGCTCTGTGTGCGCCACGCTCTGTATGTGTGCCGCGC
>APFE031289740.1:78041-125648 GCA_000404065.3 Pinus taeda
AACAACATCCATCAAAACATTCTTCATTGGGAGTTGATCCAGACTCACAACCAAGTCTTTGATGAGTCCTATACATCTTACTCTGCTGGAATCAAATGAATAAAGATCATGGTATTGTCGGGTGATGTCCAGACCAAGCTTATCCATGATAGCCTTGGGCATGAGATTGTGAGAAGCTCTAGAATCGAACATGGCATTATGTAACACAAAATCATGAAATATTAAACTGATATAAAAAGGTGGCACATCACTATTAGGAGACTCACCATTCAATGTTGGCCCAAAAATCATTTCGGGTTGATCATCTTTGACATTCACCATGTCGGACATGGGGTCCAAATTCAACATTTTAGATACTTGCCCTCTATAACTGCTGTTTCTCATTATTTCAGTCAAGGGAATGGATACCTTCAATTTAGAAATCTCATTCTCTAAATTAAAAGCGGGAATGTTTTCTACCTCTTTGACTGGGATTTCTTTCCTTTCCTTTTCTTTCGATGCAACTTGCTGATGTGATTTTTCTGCTGATGGTGATTTGCTGCTATCCGGACCAACCACCTCCTTTCCTTTCCGTTGTGCAACTGATGAATCATTCTTTGATGCTTCAATATCCTTCCTTTTCTGAATTGGTTTGACCGGCACATCTCTGTTTCTAAGTGAATATCGCTGCTGCTGGGTGGATAGAGCATTCATATAGCCTCTTTGGTACTCATCTGATTATTCCTCCAAGATGGTGTCATTTGCTAGAATGAAATCTATGTCTTTGTGTACAGCCAAAATTTCTACATACTCCTCATCCTCAGTGAGATAAATAGGCAAATCATCGGAGTAAAGAGGTGGTTTTCTTCACCTATTATATTCCCGTCCTCATCTGACTCTGGTCCATGCACAAAATTTTGCTGCAAAGGTGGCTGTACTGTTTGCTCTTGGGCTCGCTGATCTCTCTGTCTTATTCTATATTGTGGCTATTGCTGACCACGAAAGTTAGGATTTCTAACTTCTGGCTCTGGTTTGTCAAGTTTCACCCTTTCAAGCATCTACTCTACCTTCCGAAGTAGCTGATCTACCGAGGAAGATTATTCTTTTACGGTGAGCTTCTTTTCTGCCTTTGCTCTAGCTCTCTTGGTCAACATATTTGCTTCAACGCTGATCGCTATCTTCTGAATGTCTTCCATTGTGGCTGGTTCTCTCTCTCTTAATTGATAAGCCATGTCAGCATCAAAACCATCTGGGAACTTCACCATGGCTAGTCCCACAGGTGGCCTTAGGTGATCTGGAATTTCATTATAAACTGAATTGAATCTAATGCAATAGTTTTGGACCAACTCACCAGCGTTTCATTTGATTTGCTCATATTCAGCCAGAATTTGAAGAGGATTCTTTTTCACTTCCCATCGGTTTAAAAATTGTCTTTGTAGGTCAGCCAAGGTAGGGATACGTGCAGCCGGAAAACCTCTAAACCATTTCCTCACTTCACCTGCAAATGTCTGTACAAAGAGTCTCATTTCCACATTCTCTGCATCGATCTCATGAAGTTCACAGAAGTCTGCCATTCTGTCCACATGTTGCTGAGCAGTAATGCTGTTAAGAGTGCCATCAAAAAATGGGATTTTGCTTTGATAATCTGCGGGCATATCATCCAAAACTTGAGGCAGAACAAAAGTTGCAAAATGGGTAGCCATCATTCTTGGTGGGTTTGGCCTTGGAGGTGTCGAAGGAGTGTGCACAGTTTGTAGGGGGCTAGCAATTGGAGTTTGAAGCTGTGCTACAATGTAATTATCAATTGACCGGTTAGCCCTTTCCGTCTCCAAGTCTACAAGAAACTGTGGATTGTGGACAGTAGAGTCAACTGCCCTTTCGGATTTGGTCTCGAACAATGATATTTCAAACTGCTCATCAAAATCTAGCTCTTCAAGATATTAAAAATGTCAGGGCATGAATGGGATTTGAACACGGGAGATATAGAGGTTTCTTGACAACGAATTCTCGGAATCAAATTGGGATTTTCGTAGATGTGCGGAGGATCTGGGTCTGGATTAGCTATGGTATATCTTCTAGAAGTCACCGTGCTATTGAGAAAAATCAAAGGACACTACCAACTCACTCAGCCTATCAAATCCTAAACTTATCATCCGGAAGCTTAGAATTATTAAGAAGTAAGGGGATTAATTTGTTCCCCAGTGGAGTCGTCACTATGTTAGCACCCAAATTTGCCTTAGGCTGAAGGAAGGCAAAATTTAGGGTAACCAAAAACCACGCTCAGTCTGGTAGCTAGCCCTACCAGAACAGGAGAGGGCTCTCTCCGAGTCACGCTCAGCAAATAAGTAAACGAAATGGTCTGAGATGACTTACAGTGAAATATTGATCTTAGGCTAGTAAGTAAATATGGATACAAGAAACTATTCTTTTATGAATGACTGAGTTTCTGGGATGGTATGGGACCAACAGACAGAAAATGAGCAGATAATTTAATACAAAGGCACAGATTACTTCGTAAGGCAAGATAGGCGGAAAGTCTAGCAGTTTAGTTTGAAATAATGCGGAATGGAGAGATTGTCTAGGAGGGTGAAAAGGGCATAAGTACATGAATCCTTTTCAACAGAAGAGAAACACACAGTGTGAAACTTTCTCACAGGCAGCGCAATAAAAATGAATTCTACCTTATCTTACTCAGAAAATTTCACTGGAAATGAATATGAATGAACTATGAAACATAACAAGATACAGATGAAACATAAGGAAAAACACATTTGCTACACTCACAACCACATGAATCTCGTGAAACAGAGCCGCTGCCTTTCATTAATCCTCTGTCAAAAGATACAATGAAGAAACAAAGTTTCTTTCCCACAGTCTCCCAGAAATTACAAGCCAAACAACCCTTTGCAAATGGTTTGCATACAATATATAGACTATGTCATGAGGAAGTAGAATGACCAAGAGTTGGGGAGTTTCTCAAATCATTACAAAATGGAGATGGAAAGCCAACCATTAGCTACAGGTGTAGCGTTACAAAAATGACAAATGGCTTGGGTGACTGTTTGCCTTCCTTTGCCACTTGGATAGAAGCCCAACTATTTAAACTTTGCCTTAGTTGCCAAAAAAAGTGAAATGTAGATGAGCGGGCCACTTGGAGAAAGTCGCGAATCGAAATTTCGCGAAACGGAGGTGAATTTGGCCTTTTTCTCTATATGCACCGCGCCCAATTCTATATGCACTACGCCACTTTGGAGGATGTTTTGAGGTACCTACAGGAGTCCAAAATGTTCCCAAGTGTGCTTGTTGGAAAGCCTAGCCTGTCTACTTTCCAACCCAAGCCGTAGCTATGTGAAACGATAGTTCAGAATTAGGTCCTTACAAGATCGGGGCTACTCATACACAACCTTTTAGCTTTAAGAATGCCTTCTCACACTTCCTTGTCCACAAGAAATCAAAATCCTTCATGAGCAAGGAAAATAATGGTGATGCAATTCTTGAAATTTTTTATATAAATATTCTGTAATACCCTGCATCCCCAAGAAACTACGTACCTCTTTCTGCGTTTTTGGGGTTGGAATTTTTAGGATTACCTCTATTTTTACAGGGCATACCTTAATTTTGTCAGAAAAAATGTAATGTCCAACCACGATCCCTTCAGTCATCATCATGTGACATGTATTCGTGCTCGAGGTAACATTGGTCTGTACACATCGTTCTAACACTTGTTCTAGATTGACTAATGCTACTTAAAAATCATCTTCATAAGGTGTGAAATCATCCATGAAGATTTCCAGACAGTCATTCAATAAGTTGGAGAAAATTCCCAAAATTTCCCTTTGAAAGGTTGCTGGTGCATTCCAAAGCCCAAAAGGTAGCACTTTGTATGCGTTGGTTCCCCAAGGACAAGTAAAGGTTGTTTTATCCTGGTCTTCCAGGACGATTTGTATCTGATTGTAGCCACTGAATCCATCCAAAAATGAAAATAATTTCTTTCCGGAGAGAGTATCAAGGACCTGATCTATAAATGGTAATGGAAAATTGTCCTTTTGAGTGGCCTTATTGAGTTCTCAACACAGACCCTTCACTTGCCATTATTTTTAGGAACAATGACAAGTGGTGACACCCACTGACTGTCAGATATTTGATAAATAAAATTAGCACTCAGGAGTTTTTGTAGTTCCTCTTTCACTGCTTCCTTTTGTGCAGGGTTCATGAAGCGTTGTGGCCGTCTGACTAGTTTGCAACCATCCTTCAAATAAATACGGTGAGTGCATATTTTAGGGTGGATCCCTTTCATATCCATATAATCCCATGCAAATGCCTTTTTATACTTCTACAACAGTTGTAACAGTCATTGATTCTATTCAACAGTTAAATTGGGGTTAACATTAAAAAACTTCCAGCCTCAATCTCAATTGGGCTACTAGCAGTATTTGGAGTTGTCCTCATTTGTTCAAAATCTATATCTTCCACCTCTTCCTCCTCATTTTCATTTTTAACAAAAGCAACAGACAGGGAATTACTAATAGAACCATTAATAACATCATGTTCTATTTTGTCTTTAAAATACCGGGCTTTCCCTAGAGTGAGGAGTGGTAGGGAAAGATCTGACTCAGTATCAAACTCATCCCATCAAGGGTTGTACACATCCACATTTGGTTTTTGGGGATAAAGATTAAGGTTCTGGGTTTCCTGGACGTCCAAGATCATCATGGATCCTGCCTTGCAGCCTATAAATGCATCCACAGTGGCCAGCGAAGGTCTCCCTAGGATCAAAGAATACCCCCCCAAATTGGATTTGGGCTGTAAAATAAGGAAATCAGCCGGGTATCTCCAGGGAGCTATCATAATCACTATATATTCTAACATCCCCTCGGGTTTAACACGTGACCTGTCTGCTGTTGGACTGTTAATATGTCATTATTATTATCACTTTTGAATTCCTATTCCACCCATTTCTACTCTTCTTTATCATGTCATTTATCATAATTTATCATATAATTCTATTTTATAGTTATTTATGCTCTTATGGATAAATATTATATATTATCCTTTATTTTTAATAAATTGATTATCATGCATCATTTTATCAATGATGGGGTATTAATAAATTGGTTGTAACATTACTCACCATTTTTAGCATCTAAGATATTTTCCAGATTGAAGATTTGATCATTAAATGTGCCACTCAGAAATTCGTTGGAATAAGAATTGACTATTTTCTATTGAACATTTTGGACAAATGGAGAAGGATCTGGAAAATCTGAAACATGGGTTTTGTCCAGAACGGACCAAATTAGTTTTGCAATGAACAATTTTACCAAATTTGGCACGTATTAAGAGAAACAGAAGGTTCTCTGAAGATGTTTTTCTCAAATTCGCTGTGTGGCCATTTTCCAATTTATCTCAGCTGCAATGCCAAATTTGACCTATTCCTGTTGAATGATTGATGGAAGGATATTTCAAAGATGATCTTACTTATCAATTTGTTGAGAACAATCCAATTTTGTAATATTGTAATCATCTCTGTTGTAACTGCTCTCTGCTTTCTCTCTATTTAGATCAGAGAAGGGGATTTAGAATTAATGATTGATTATTCATGATGGAATAGATTATGAGAGATTAAGTCAGGGATTATTAGAGATAGGATAGGATAGGAGGAAAGAGGGATTGTTGCATTACCATTGTAATTCTCAAGGCTTTTGTTGTTGTAATGATTTCACAGTTTGATGATTAATAAGTAAAAGGGTTGATGTTCATTCACCTTATCTGAAGTAGCCCAGCAGCATTCGCTGGCAGCTAAGGGCCCAACCTCTGGTGGATTAAGCTACTACTCTGTATTATATCTTTACAGTTCCAGTCGTGTGATGGTTTGATTTAATTCTTATTTCTTTGAATCACATTGCTTTACAATTTCATGTTTTTACAACATGTTGTTCTAATATTTTATGAAATTGTTTTATTGCATAAGCCGTGATTGAATCGTGTGGTCATTCCTTTCCATCATAACAGAGATTATTATCCTTTTCAACTTATATTGTTATGCTGTTCATTTCAAATATAAAGCTGCGCTGTTCATATTCAGACTTTGATGTTCACTACATATTGCGGTTCATTTCTATTGAAATAGCTTTGCTGTTCATTCCTACTAAATAAGCTTTGCTGTTCATTTCTTTCCTACAAGTATTTGGTTTTGCTTTTAAGTATTATTGCAGTGAGCGTGTTTATTCCATTTCTGTTAGTAGCATTATTGATTTATCAATTCCAGTTAATTGCTTTAGTGTGGAGTGTAAGATCAGCAACTGTAAAGGACATTGGCTATCGCTGCCCAAGTTCTCAGATTGTGGATCCTGTTCATGTTTGATTTCATTTATATCAATTGATAGAGGAAAGAGTTATCACTACTGCATCCTTGATTGATAATTTGTTGTAGTTTTATGAGTGAATGATTTAAGTTTCAGAGTGTTAAGTTTCTTTTAATTGTAAGTAGATTTTATTTCAAGCATTCATTTACTTTTTCATTTTAAGCACTATACTGCAAAAAATTACTCTTGAGTAAATAGCCGCCTCAGACTGAGTACACTCTTGAAATAAAAAAATGTCCTTGGGTTGACAATTAATGTGAAGATAATTAGGAGTTAAAAAAACACCTTTTATCACTCAACATTTTGGCGCCGTTGCTGGGGAGAGTCTAGCCATTTCCAAAGAGTAGTGTGCATCTGATGAGTGCCTTTTATGAGAGAATTGGGTATTAAAAACGAAAGGTAAGAACCTGTGTAAGGAGCATGAAAAATCCCTGCTCCCCCACCCGCTTTCCAACAGAATTGTTAAAGAACTTAAGGTAGAAATAAATGTTTGAATTTCTGTGTGAATGACTAAGAAAAAAATAGAAATTTTGAAAAACAAATCTCATTATTTCACTCAAGTGGTGATGTAAGCACCATCCATTTCACTAATCGATTGACAGGAACATTTGAAGAAGGAGCCTTGAAGAAACACATGAAGAACATCTTCTATTATGGTAAGAAATGGGTCACATTTCTAGTTTTGAATTCCCTATCAAAGATCTAGGAGGAGTGACACAAATGCACATAATTCCCCCATATTCTCTACGAAATTTTCATGGCTTGACAAATGAAGATCCAGATACATTCTTATTTGAGTTTGAAATACTTTGTAGAGGATATGATTATTGTACTAATGATCAAAGGTTGAAAGTGTTTCCTCTTACTCTAAAAGGAGCAGCTCTCCGATGGTTCATGAGCCTAGGTGGGAACTGCATCCAAACATGAGAGGACATGAAGAACATAGTCTTGAAGAAGTACCAAGACTACTGCAAATCCAATGAAGATATTTTTGATATGATACAAGGAGAAGATGAAATCTTGGAGGACGACGTGGAGCGATTTTGATACAACCTTAAAAAATCAAAGCATAAGTATTTGGAAAAAGAGATCTTAAAAACACTCCTACTCAAAGGAATCAAAGATGAATTTTTAGAACTCTTGAATCTGATAGGAAAAGGTGATGTTTTTAAGTTATCATATGATGATGTTTATGAATTGTGCATGAGGTATTCAAGAGGAATCTTCAAGGCTGGTAAGAATTCTAGGAATTTTCTTCTTTCTTTTCCAAATCTGCTACAAGAACAGGAGAAATAAGAGCTCAAATCAATGTTTTATTTGAAAATTTTAAAGTTGATTTTATTATCTCTCTAAATTCAAAATTGGATGCTTTGTAGGTTCAAAAAAATCAAGAATTTGATGAAGTGTTTTTCCCTCATGACCGAAAGGAGCATCCCATAGATAGTTGTTCTTCCTTATCTAGGATGGAAGTAGCATTTCAAAGAGGTGAGGAAGCTGCAACAAGGTCAAAACCATGGAAATCATGGCCTATAGGTATGGTTCAAAACACTTCTTCTCTATTCTCTTACTTGCATAATCCATTATGGAATACTAATGCGTTAAGTCAGCCATGTCAATCCCAATATAACCACCACCAATGCTGTTTACAAGTTTGGCATGGTTCACCATACGATTGCATGACTACTCTCTCTCATTCTGTAGCACAAGCACGTCCTCCATATTCTCCACCAGCTCTTCCACAACATCCTGCTTGCATATCAAAATCATCCATTCAACCCAGTCATCTACATAATCAGAATGCTTCATTCTGCATATAATTTCCTGCTTAACTCATTCCACACCCTCACCATAATAAACCAGTACAACATGCTTACAGTGTTGAACTGCAAAATTTACACACCCTTCCCACCCATTCTATCTCACATGCACCAATGGAGAAAACTTATATTAAGATTCAGAATGTTTCAAATTCAAAAATTGTAGAAGTTATGGAAGAAAATGAGGTTTTTTCTAGTATGCATCAACAAGTCATTTTAAAAGCTCAAGAACTTCATGATATGATGGCTATGGCAAATGAATAAGGTAAAGGATATATTGAAAATTGGTTTCACTCCATCATTTGTTTGTAGCATCACTCCATACTTCAACAATTTTTGATACCATCTTTTCAAGGGAAGTTGACTTTTCATACCCTAATATTCATTGATATGCATTTTTCAAATTTGGGTATCTGCATACATGAAGCCCTATTTCAAAAATGGTTCCATTTGAAGTACTCCTATACGTAATCATATTCACTTTTCACATTAGAATAGGTTAGTGTAGAAAATAAAATAAATAAGGGAATAAATAAATACATTTTGTTTTAATGTAAAAAGAGTTGTTTTTTTTGCAACATGCTGTGGAAATCAACATCGGTGATAAATGTTTTAATTCATTTTTGTATGTCGATGATTTATAATGGAAATAATAGTTCTACAAACACTCATATTCATTTTTATCACCAATTTGGAAAAAATACTTGAATATCATATTTTTTTGGCTTGTGGGCTTGATGAAATTTCTAAAAACACAATCGAGACAGTTATATTTTGAGGGACCAAAAGGGAATATTTTTAAAACCTGTTTCTATCCTAAGTATCCCTTGATTTCTACTTTCCAATCCAATTTCAATTACTCAATTTGGATTTGAAACGAAAACGTTGGAACCAAAACATTGACACGGTGACTAGTAGGCAGCTTAGGAACACAAATAGGACAGTCAGTTTTTGAAGGCCTAATAGACAATATTTTTAAAACCTGTTTCTATCCTAGGTATCCCTTGATGTCTACTTTCCAACCCAATTTTAATCAATCGATTTGGATTTGAAACAAAAAAGTTAGAACCAAAAAATGACAGGGTGTCTAGCGGGCAGCTCAGGAAAAGAGTTGGGATAGTCAGTTTTTGTAGGCCTAAATGTCTGAATTTTTAAATATTGTTTCTATCATAGATTCTCCTATGAATATAGTTTACAAGTCAATTTGAATCACTCATTTTCGATATCGTATGAGGAAGTTATGATCAAAATACTTGCTGTCTATCGTAAATCAACACACTTAAAACTCCGTCTTTCCGGCTGTTCCTTAGAGTATTTGAGCTATCAATTCTTCTTGTCTTCAAAAACTATTTCTATTTGAGATAATTAAATGGATCTACTTTCATTTCCAATTTGAATCATTCGAATCCAACATCAAACGAAGAATCTATGCTTACAATATCCACTGTTGTTCTAATTGGGGTAATCGAAAATGACTTTGTTATGCAAGTTGTTCTAACTAAAATTGACATATCATATCATTGATTTTTAAAAACCTATTTCTATCGGAGATATACCTTTGAATTAGCCCTCATTTGACTTTGGAATCACTTAATTTGGAAAAAAAACAAAGAAGTTGTGATTAAAACGCTGCTAGTTAGTATGGTCGACCACTGCTCTCCCGCAGGTGACAAATAAATTTTACTTTGTTATTTTCTCAATGGATTTGCTATACAGAGTAACTACTTGTTGTTTTTTTTGCATAATTCTTGGATTAGGGGAGCTTTATCACCTCTCTTTCTCCATGATTTAATGTTTTATTGCAGGTAGACACTCGTTTTTTTTTTGCAGGTCCTAGAAGAATAAACAAGGTCCATTTATGGAAGAAAGATTCTTGAAAGAAATTTTAATGAAACAATGGAATTTCATCCAAATCATTACCAAACGGATTCATAATAAAAGAAATGAAGAATTGATTTCCATTTGAAGATTCATGTCATGTCACTGCTGCCAAAACATTTTTCAAAGAGATCATTTTTTTTACACAACATCATAGCTGTTGTAACTTAATTTATTTATTTACATACTATTTTTAAATAAAATGTTGTTTCTTTTCTGATTTCTCTTATATTTTTGTGTTTCAGGTGTTGCTTCCTTCAAATGGTAACTCATCCTTGTGATGCAGGAAAGTGTTCCCTCTGCGGACAGAGGCAACCCCTCTAGCCCTAGAGTGGGTCTAGTCACAGCAAAGACAGATCAACAATTGATTTCCTTAAACAATCATTGTTGGAGGCCTACCTCAACCGGTGGTTGATGAAGTTTCGTAGTGCTGCTCTAGCTTCTGTTTCCTTCTTCTTAATGAGTGATCAACCTGAAACAATGCAAAGAAAATACAACAAAGCACGTAACAATGATCTGTTTACTCACAAAGTCAAGAAGTCATGAGCTATCAAGTAAATTACATACAAGACATAGGAAAACATCATTGATTGTATTAATAATGAAATGAGAGCAAGCTTACAACCGAATCTTGACGTCACAAGCCTTCTCAGAGGATCCAGCCAGTATGTTTCTCAAGCATTCACTCTTCAAGGATGAATCTCCCAACATACAATGTATCTCTCTCTCTCTCACTCATAAGCTTTAACACAAAGTTAAGGGAACTCCACAACCTTCCACAAGCTATTAACAATCTCACGCTTGTCACACCCACACTAGCTATCTATCAAACTCAAAAGCATCAACAACGTTGCTCAACCAAAGGGATAGCTAACTAGCTGATCATATCAAAGGTGAGTGCTTTAATAGGAGAAGGAGTCTCCATGAAATGTGGAAGAAAGAGCTCATCCTCAAGGTAGGTAGCATAAATGACAGAACTGCCATGCCAAAGGAGGAAGGGTGACATAAACTATGCCAACAACCAGGTCTGGAGACGTCCAGAAGGCTGACTATTGAAACGAATTCACCCAATCTGGATCATCGCGGGACATAAACTGATTACTCATGATTGCATCGTAGGAGGAAATGCACACAGACTTGTTGTCGCAAAACACAACTGATAACCTCGCGCCTAGTCTAGAAATCTGATCGTTGAGGGAAACAGATGTACACCTGCGATGGAGACGCAATGAGACCATTATGGATATGGGAACGTCGCGTATATTAAGGGTTTACTAGCGATGAGGCAGAAACTTAAGGGATAAGGGTCATTTGCAGCAACAGAGAGCATTTTCTTAATCTTCTTGCATCAGTGGGAAGATATGAACATGTTAATATGACACATGACACAGTAGAAGGACTGAAATGAGGACAACGACAAATTACTGTGTAATAGATGCCCCCTAAAGCGTGAAGCCTGAGAGAGTGGGAGGGGTGAAATGCTTTATGAAACTGTTTGAACTGGAACCACCTCAAAGATCTTGTAGGTGCAAGTACAATTGATATCTGTGATAGTGAAATACATATAGTCTAGACATGGGCGCAGCCATCCGTAGGACATATAAAACTTGGTCTATGGTATGGACATAGCCACCCAGTTGATAGACCATAATAATGACAAAGGTATGGTCGCAACCATCCATGAAGGCTCAGGCATGGTCATAGCCATCCATCAAAGAGTCATATATGTAATCATGAACCAATCCACGCAACCTGAACATTTGTAATCTTAGCTTGGGGTCTTGAAACCAAATCGATCATAGTACAAGTTCTATCATGTGAATAGATGTGCTGAAGTTGAACATGATAGAAAGTCGCTTGATTACCGGCCAATGATGTAAACCGTTAACAAGCACGAGAGAAACCACCAATAATGCCAATGGTTCCCAAGGTACTACCCAGTACAATCCACGAAGTGTGAAAAATGAGTTGTAGTCGAACACTCGTGGAGTCACCCAATCGAAGACCAATGAGGAAAGTCTATCGTCAGGCACAAAGAAATTTCCATTGAGGCATGAAAGCTCTAAGGTACTGAAAGTGATCTCTAGATCAATCTCTTGGATAATGAGCTGGTGTTGATAGGAGATGATCCATTGCAGGAGGGCCATGATGTTTCCCCCATCAACGACATGAGATAAAAAACAAATAGTAGATGGTGAAACAGAAGATCAGAGGAGGAGGTAAGGGTGTAAATTTCAAAAATATTATACTCTTGAACATATCGGCGAAACGACTCCAGAATGTGGTAGCATTTTGATACCAAGGGATCAGAGGTTATGGATCAAATGGAATGAGGCAAAATGACAACCCAAACCAGTGGAAGGCCAAATGACGATGTATGGATATACCATCCCGACAAGAAGAAAAAGTGTCGATGTTCAAGAGTGACTAGCTGCCATAGATAATCAATGATGATTTCCAAATTTTCCCCCACCATTACTGGCGAGTACCCCAATTATTTTTGAAAACAAGCTTGAAGGGGATAGCATATGCTTGTAATATAAGTTCGACCTTTGGCCGAATCCAACCTAGTAATAGTTTAACGAGCCCTAGGGAGGAGAAGAGTCTCATCACGGTGATGAGTCTAATGTCGTCAGGGTTTAATGAGTCCGATATAGGTAAAACTAGGAGTCTTTTTCATGTTTAGAGAGTTTGAAAAAGACACGAAAAAGAAAACTCCAGGGGGTCCTTTTCGTAGATTTGTGTCCCTCAAGATCGAAAAAGTATAAAATAATACTCGAGAGAATCGCTTGGCCATTACAATCAAGGAGTAATTTTCGTAATTAGTGGCCTCGATCCAAAAGAGTAGAAAAAGCGATCAAAAAAGCGTCGTTTGGTAACCAATATCAGACTTGAAACGACAAAAGTTCGGCAACCTTTTCGTGTTTACATAGTTGAAAAAGAGCTCAAAGTAGACCACCCCTTATTTCATTTAACGAGTCAAAGAGGAATAACTCAATAATATTTTCGTCTTTTAAGTCGGAAAAGAGCTTAAAGAAGACTTTGGATCAAGTATATATGAACTCGTAGTACGAGCCATCCATTGTTATTCCTGCACAAAACATCGCACCATAAGATATATTTGACATAAATCGATTATATATGTGGAAATAATATCAAAAAACCCCAAAATTCTAATTAAAAATTGAATATAAATGAAAAAACCCACACCCTAAAGTGTAATTTTTTAATTTTTTCCCAAAAACCCTATAAAAAGGGGTGTGGTAATTCTATTTTTACCATTTACACCTTGCATTTTTACCTTTGGCATTTTGGAGCACCAACCTGAGCAAACTTTCGAAGTCGATTTCGACATCACTAGTCCACGGCTTCGCTTCAAACCTTCCCCAAGTAAGTACATTCATCCTTGCACTGCATTTCAGGGGTTTTAATTTGACGCCGGATAGGTGGTTTTAGGCGGATTTTTAAATCCGAGTTCACCTCTCGGTCGTCATGAGAAAGCCGCTCAGGTTGGCGACGACCGGGCGTGATAACACGTACCACTTCCACGATTGCCACAAGATACAGATGTACTCTCATGACGATCGCGGGAAAAATGAACTATTGTCTCCGAGCCGTTGCCGCTGTTTCAAAAACAGCTACGACGATGCCGTAAAGTTGAAATTTTTTATAATTCATGGATTTAAACTTATCAACAGAGTTCTAATTCATTTCTCCTTCGACGTAGGGAAATATGGCGTTTGTATGGCAAGAAAGAACTCACGATGATCACGACGAACAAGCTTTCAATGATACTGGGTGCCGAAGGGATTTGCTTGAATGCGGATTACTAAAATTCTTCCTCACCCCGCACCTTCGGGCCTAACCTGACTTGTTAGCACTATTGATTCGTGCTTGGAACCCAACGGATGGAAAGTTTGTCGTCTGGGGGAAAGACATTCAGTTTGATGCTACTGACATCTATTTCTTGACTGGACTATCCCGTCATGGTGAGATGCCAATTTTAGAGGGCCAACAAGTTGGTGGGGAATCACTAGACATGCTGATAGCTCGGGTGTGTCTAGGGGCACGAAAATAAAGCACTAGCGGGAAATTGGCAATTCCTTCAGTAGAGGACCTGATCCTTCATTCAGTTCTATTTATGGTGACGAGAGTAGTAGGCTCCCAGGCCCAGCATGAAGCAAAAAAGACCCACCTTCGGTTGGCTTTTGAGTGCCTTAACCCAACTATGTATAACTGGGCTGAGGCAGTGACCATCAACATGAAGAGGCAGCTCACCAAATGCCGCCGCGAAGAAGCGAAGCAGTTTGGTTACAGGTCTATTCTGATTCCGCTCATACTGGAGCGAGTCCTGTCACTTCAGTTACAAGATATGGATTTAGACGATCAGAGACCATGGGAGACCTGGATCACTCATTGGGCACATGTCATGCTGCGAGGGGGTGGCGGTCGACTAGTGTCGTGGGGGACACTATTCCGAGAGTGGCTGAATCGCCAAGTGATTTTTGTCAAGGATTGGCCATACGTAGGTATGGATTTCCATGGGGACCCCGACATGATGCTGCCTGTTGGCGAGCAGTGGGACGATGGAGGTAAACACTTGATCACACTATTTTTGGATTTTGTCTTTTATGATGTTTTCAAATTTTTCATGCATATGTCTTAATAATGTATCTTATGTTACTGCAGATGTGGGACCAAAGAGACCTATGGGACTAGCTCGGGAGGCATGGAGGGAACCACAAGTCATCAGGGAGCTGGCCTTGGTTCCTCCAGCTGACAGTTTAGTGGAGACAGTAGCTCGTAATCTTGAGGGCCTAAGAGAGGGGATCCCAAATTACAGGGGGATCGAAAAGGTCCCCATAGAGTATCAGATACATATAGTAGGGGTGATACCTGGGGTGCATAGACTCTTGAGACGAGTCGCATGAGCAGTGCTTTGCTATAGGGAGCATAATCCACCGTAGTAGGTGCCTAGGCTTTATTTTCTACTGATGTTTTGAGAGACATGTGTCTCGGATGTACACAGACTCTATTTTTTGACATATACACTTATTTTTGAGTGCCTCGGTACGCCATACAACATATATATATATATATATATATGGTTTATTATTGCGTCTAAATGCTTCTATACAATGTTTAATTTACATGTTGCGTAAATGTCTGTCTAATACATGATTTCCTAATGCATCAGTTAACGTGTTTAAACTTCTTGGAATATGTCGATATGCAATAAAATCAAAACTTCTTTCCAATAATTTAACATGTAAATACAATCTTAAAATACGATGATCTCTGATGGAATAATGCCCATTGAGTTGGTGGACCACAAGATGAGAATCTAGATTCACAACCAATGCACAAATATCGAGGTTAATTGTCTCAGTCAGCAATTCAATAACGACGCTATATTCAGTGACATTGTTTGTGGTGCAACCCAGACAAACACCCTGAAGATCTACTAACTCACCATGAGGATCGTAGATCACCCATGCCACAGAGGAAAGATTCCGGGTACTATGGCAGGCACCATCAGTGAAACCAACGTAAGGTGTAGCAGACATCTGCAAAAGAAGTAAAAAGACACAATAAGAGTCGATTACGCCTACACACCAAGCCATACAAGCAAACAAACACTGAAAACACACATGCTAAAAACACACGTATGTAAAAATCAGATGCACGGGATTCATGCATAATATTTTTTCAGATAAAGCCCTTTTCGAGGCTTATCTAGAGGATTCCCTTCGTAATCAATCAGCTCATAAGCCCCTTTTTGCAAAACACGTTTCACAATATAGGGCCCATGCCACATGGGCTCGAATTTACCTACCCCCTGCTTCTCATTGTCTTGATCATAGAGTAGGACTAGATCTCCTTCAACAAAAGAACGGGGATGAACAGTTTGGTCGAAGTCAGTTTTCACTCTCTTCTTCTATGCTTCAATAACTAGAGAGGCTACTCGATGAGTCTTGTCTAACCGTTCTAGGTAAAGAAGACGTTCTTTTATCAGAGTAGTGTTTGGGAGTAATTCAATGGCTAATTTAAGTGAAGGAATTTCACACTCAATTGGAAGAGTGGCCTCCATGCCATAAAATAATTGGAACGGAGTGAATCCGGTGGCATCTTTTGTAGAAATTCGGTAGACCCATAAGGCAAAAAACAACATCAGATGCCAGTTGGACTTGTACATGTCAATGGTGCATTGAAGCATCATGACCAACACTTTGTTGATAGCTTCTACCTGGCCATTGGCCTGAGGATAATACGATGTTGAACTATCATGCTGCAAGCCCAAATGGGTTGTTAACTCAGTCATCATATGATTACATAAATGGGAACCATGATCAGTGACGATAGCTTGAGGGACTCTGAAACGTGAGATGACATGATTAAATAAAAATTGTGCCACTATCTTACCATCATTAGATAGTGTAAGCATCACCTCGGCCCATTTCGTGAAATAATCAATGGCAACGATAATATACCCATGCCCCTCGGCCGAGCGAGGTTTACAAGTCATATAATCAATGCCCCATTTGGAAAAAGGGATGATGGTAATGACAGGGTGTAAAGGAGCAGGGGGCGCACACATGTTCTGTTGGTAGATCTGGCATGTGTGACAAGAGTGAACGATAAGAATGCAATCCTTAAAAATAGACGGCTAGAAATAACCAGCACGGAGGATCTTTTGAGAAGTGGCATATCCGGACATATGACCGCCACAAGCGCCAGAGTGGCAGTCATTCAAGACTCGCTCGGCCTCCTCGAATGTCAAACAATGGCAGAGAATAGAGTCAGCGCCGAATCGGTACAGGGTGTCTCCAATAATGCGGTAGGGTTGAGAATGGTAGCAATTATTTCACCAAGCATCCTTAGATAAATTAGAAGGAAGGGAAGATGTCTGAAGATAAACAATAATATCCCTGTACCATGGATCGAGGGTGCTAATAAAAAAGAGAGACTCGTCCGAAATATGGTCCTCGGATCGAGAGGGTGTAGTTGTAGATGGTAGGGAGTAGAGCAACTCAACGAAGACGAGGGATTTCTTAGACTTGGGTGTCATGAACTCCAAGTCAAACTCTTAAAGGATAACAATCCATTTTGGGTATTTTCCCCACAGTAACTGACGTGACAAAATGTACATCATCGGGTTGCAATCAGAAATCACTGTCATGGTACGCAACAATATATATAGTGGTGGAAACGTTGGACGTCATGAACGACTGCCAAAGCCAACTTCTCGACATTGGCGTATTGAGTTTCCGTATCTAGTAGATTGCGGCTGAGGTATTAGACAATGTGCTCAGTACCATCATCATCGTCTTGGACCAAAGCCATGCCAGTAGTGGTATCGATGGCGGCTAAATAAAGAGTATAGTCACGGTGATAATTCGGTGGACGTAATAATGGAGTAGAAATAAGGAGCATCTTGAGCTGCTCGAATGACTCTTGTGCAACGGTATCCCAGACAAAAGGAGTATCCCATTTTGATAGCTGCATATAGCCTTTAGCTACTTCAGCATAGTTTGGAATGAAACATTGTAAAAAATTTGCCTTGCCTTGCAAACTCTGCAACTGCTGCAAAGAAGCATTGGGAGGAAGATTCAAGATGGCTTCAACCTTAAGAGGATCCAAGCGGATGCCCTCTTTGGAGACGACAAACCCAAGAAGTCTGCCGGATTCAATGCAGAAGACATATTTGTGCAGATGGTTGGAGCGCTTCGCTGAATGAGCCAGAAGGTCGTCCAGGTAAGGCTGTACAATGTGTTGGATATCATGGAATGCATAAGACATTGCATGCTAGAAGGTAGTGCTGACATTTTTTAGACCCAAAGGGAATTTCTTATAAGCGAAAGTACCCCACAGACAGATGAAGGCTGTCTTGTGTTGATCTGCGGGCGATATATTGATATGGTTGTAACCAGAGAAACTGTCCATAAACGAATAAATCTCGCTCCCGGCACACTCATTAATGAATTGGTTAATGAAAGGTGTGGGGAAATTATCTTTAGGACAAGCACGATTAATGTCACCATAATCAACACATACCATAATAGTGCCCTGTTTCTTAGTCATAGGGACAATATTAGAAGCCCAATCTGTAAGTGGGATAGGGTAAATAAAACCAGCTTTAAGAAGCTTTTCAACTTCTACTTTGATAGCTACAGCCTTTCATGTGTGCGCGGGGTGTAGACGCTGACAGAAAAGTTTAGCACCTAGATACGTATGTATTTTGATGCACCACAATGATGGGATCGATGTTGGGCATCTCTTCATACGACCACACAAAAATATTATGAAATTCTCGAAAGCGGTCAGTATAAAGTTGAATTTCCTTGAGAGTACAAGTCACTCCGACATGAATATGCTCGACAATCCCTGGATTAACAGAGATGTCGATGGGTTGAGTTTGTGTGATGTTCCCCATGTTGCCTTCAGAGAAAAATTGATGGATTTGTATAGGTGTTTGAAGGGGTTGAGAAGGGATAATGGAACCAAACTGCTCAAGACAAGCAAGTGTAGCCCCATGGATGGGGAGAAACGAGGAACAATGATGATGATCAGACCAGGGGGTTCCTCAGAAGACATAGTCTCAATAATCACTTCATCAGAAGGAAAAGTTTCCTATAGGGGGTTCAAAGAAGCACCAACTCCAAGCCAAGGGGATTGAACGTAGGAGTCAAGAGCCCTACCTGAAGCAGGAGGTTTAGAAAATGAAGACGATGCAGAAACAATTTCGACATAGTTAAGCTCAGCAGGACTCAACAACATAACATCAAGTTAAGCTCAGCATGACTCAACAACATAACATCACCCCAAGATTCTATTTGATCAGCGGGAGGAAGAATGCATGGATTAGAACGAACCAAAATCATATTGATGGGAGCGATGCTTGGAGGTGGGAGTTGAAAAACACCCATAGGGGCAGGATCTTTAAAAAGCCTAGCACCAACACTCTCATACGGAATAGAGGTATGCTCCACAAAAGGCACGTTTCCATTGGAAGAAGAAGAGGCGAAGAAAGACAGCTGGTCTATCGTAACAATCTTCCCTTGATGAGGGAAGCGAAGAACATGAAATAGACATGAAGCCATAGCTCACATGGCATAGGTCCAGCTTCGTCCTAAGAAGAGGTTGTAAGTCAAATTGGTATCAACAACTTCAACCTCAACTTTGACCGTCTTCCCTTTCAGAGTAATAGGCAGATGTGGGATTATACCGTAAGGACAGGAATCTCTCCCATCGAAGGCTTCCAAGGTATTGGGAGACTGGCTCAGGGTTGGAGAACCAATGGCCTTCCAACAATCAACGAACATGATGCATGTAGAAGCACCTTCATCAATAATAGTACGGTGAATAGTCTTAGAATTGTTGATGACTTGAATAAGGAAGGTATTTGGTGAGGCAGTTTTGGTACATGATTTTCCAAATCAAAAGTGATCAATTTTGAGTCAGCCGGGTCAATTCCAGCGATGCCCGATAATAATGACTTCCTTTGGGAGGGACAACTCTGGAGGACTTCTAATGCGGACATAGCCGAAGGAGCTTGGGATAAGTCCTCAATGATGCTATAATGCTGAGCAGCACGAGCATTAGGGTTGTAAGAAGACTTCCGGAGCACTCCTTTAGGAGGAGGTCGAATGACCGTCTCAGTACTAGGCTGCTCGATATGGAGTGGACCTGAACTGGATGGGGAAACACTAGAGGGGACCTCAGTTTCCTTCCTGACGGGTGAAGGATACTCTTTTGACCCTGTACTGATATGGAAAAGGATCGTCCCGACCATAAAAACTTGAGAGCGGAAGGGAGAAGAGGATTGAGAAGGATCAACGACCATTTGAGTCTGCTGGGAGGGAAAAGGCTCTTTGAGCACTGCAGGAGTCCCAGGGGCACCTTTTAACAACTGACTAACCTCAGAGCACCTCAGGCAGTCTTAAGTATAGTGATCCTCGTCGCAAATAAGACAAGGATACTTAGGTTTGCGCTTGGCACCTTCCTCAACTGGAGGCTTAGGGGGATCCTGCTTAGGTTGATCAACTTTATTCTTTCCTTTTCCCTTCTTTTTTCCTTTTGAGGTCTTGTCCGCTTAGGTGGATTGAACAGTGTTAACCTTAGAGGTCTTACCAGAATTAGACGAAGCCTGGGAAGCATTTTTATTTGGAGAATTAGACTTTTTCTTCGCAAGGTTGGGGGGAGCTTTTCGATAGGACAGATTAATGGAACCTATGACAATGTCAAAGGATGGTGTTGACGGAGCTTGGGAAGTTCTAGGTCGCGGAGCATCCGGAAAAATATCATATAACGTACCACACTGGGAGTAAACCAAGTCAAGGTGCTGAGCACACATAATGGCTTGCTCTTCAGTTACACATGCCCCATAGCAATGTCCTAGGCTATCAGATTGACGAACGAGGTCGTAAACCAATCAGTAAGAAGCTAGTCAGGGATCCAAAACTTAATTAAATGACGACGACATCTCCATTCATGGATATGATCAGAGATTTGCATAGCTGTGTTCTGTTTCAAAGATGTTAGGAGGTGTGTGCTCGATTCATATCAAATCGGCAACTGAAAATGAGTGAAAAATGCCATAGCCATCGAATTAAAGTCCTGAAAAGTTCCATGAGCCAACTCAATATACCATTTGGTAGTAGAGCCAGTGAGAGTCCATTGAAATAGGCGAAGCCGGATTGAATCATCAAGCCATGAATTCAATGAACACCATAGGTGATTAGTCATGAGATGAGCTTGCGGATCTTCTCCAGCTTTACCATCGAATTTGGGACAATCACCGGGAATCTTAGTTGGAACCGATGGCCAATACGGATTATGAAGAATAGGATCATTAGTCAGTTTGGACACGTCTGGTAATTCCAACATCGCCAAAAAGGGTAATTGAGGGTTGAAGGACATCTGAGGCCATGGATAAGAAACAACACCGGAGTTCCATCCAGTTCCCTCTCACCCCCATTGATTTTGTCCAGACGGATTTGGCCTGTAGGGACTTTGCCCATAGGGGTTATTGCTGTAACTGGAGGGTTGACCCTGAATTTGACACCCTGCATTCCACTGATTACTAACTTGACCCATAGGAGCCACATGTGGTTGTTGAAAATTATGATATGGGTTAACCTGTGGTTGTTGATAATTTTGGTATGGGGCAAACTGAGTTTTCCCTTGGGGTTGCTGAAAATTGTAAGGTGGCTGCGCTCCAAACTGGGCTTGGAATCCAGGTTGCACTTGATAAATAGGTTGGGTTTGGGGCCCAACTTGAGCTTGAAGACCGGATTGGATCTGGAGCCTAGTCTGGGGTTGAAAATTGGGTGGGGCTTGAGAAGCAATGAGAGTTTGAGTGCCCGGTTGAGCAGTCCCAGACGGATGTCCTTGGGAGAACTAGGGTTGAGGCATTTGGCTAGAAGGTTGACCTGGTTGAGATTGAGGTTGACCCATTTTCCCAGAAGGTTGAGCTTGCTGGGTATTGGGTTGACCTTGCACAACTGAAGGTTGTCCTAACTGGTCGGATGGCTGAGCAGACTAGACAGTTGGTTGGCCTGGTTGGATTTGAGGCTGACCAATTTGCCCAGATGGTTGACTAGGCTAGACAGTGGGTTGGCCTTGCTGAATGTGAGGCTGACCGACTTGCCTAGAAGGGTAGCCTTATTGGATACCGAGTTGGCCTTGTTTTATGTAAGGTTGTCTCGGATTACCAGAAGGTTGCCCAAAGTAGGTAAAAGATGGATCACCAAAGGCAGAAGGTTGTCCCTGGAAGGGTTGTCCTTGTGGGCCACCAAGTTGCGAGGTTGTCTGTAATACTACTGTCCATGAGGGGGCTACCCGTAAGACAACTGACCTTGATAGGGTGGTCCTTGAAGGTTAGCAGGTGGCACTTGGCCACCATGATAAGCGGTGGTACCCCAAGCAACAGACAACAGAACCGTGACCTCAACCGCAGGTTGAGATGGCATAGGTTCGGGGTAATAAATATGAGCCCAGCAAGAATCATAATAATGAAACGGATTATGTGGATCCAGATTCTAAAGAGCTTGCATATATTGATCATATGCCCCCCTTTTTGGAATGGAACCAGAAGAAGGTGGGGCACTTAGTGTAGGATTAACAACTCCTACCGTTGGGCCACTATTGGTAGGACCAGCAGAAGGCCCAACAATAGTAGTCACCACTGAAGAAGCAGTGACAACACTGACAACAGGGGTTGAAGAAGCCACACAAATGGTTGGAATAGTCGGAACAGATGTGACAGTCACATTGTGAACCTGGGGTGTAAAAGGCTCCGAAGTCGGAGGGACAGTATGAGATCACATGGAACTCGAAAGGGGAGATCTAGAACCGATGATATCTGCCAAAGCATTATAGCATAAAGGCAACGAGACACCAAGGGAAGTGACACAGAAGGGTGAAGTTTCTGTAGGTGTAGGTATTCACCTCCTGCCACAAAGGATTCTTCATCAGAGACGGGGGTCGTCTCATCCATATCGGAGGAAGGCATCGGGACCGAAACAACAGGAGGAGTAACGGGAAAGTCTTCTTCGGAAGGCTCCCAAATGGGGTTCCAATGAATTTCGTAAGACTTGTCCTCTGGAGCTTGATAGTTAAGCGGTTGGATACTCGGGATAACATGAAGAGTATCAGTAACAACCGGTAGCTCAGGAGCGACAGAAGATGGAGATCCTTGGTCACTTGGAACGGGGGATGGGATCGATGATTCCGCCAAGATGATTCAATTCAAAACCCTAGGAAAACTAACGAATAAGGAAAGAAACCTACGCAACCTAAAACGCAAACAAGATATAACAGGGTAAATGTGATCGTGGCCAAATAAATTTTAAGACATAGGAACATAACTTGACCTCTTCTTATTTAAAGAGTCGAGAAAAGGACGAAAAGATGACTCTAGTTGCCTTTAAATATTTAATGAGCCTGAAAGGACAAGTGCTTAGATGGAACTTTTCTTTTAAGGAGTCTAAAAAGGAACGAAAGTGACTACTCTGGAGAACTAGGCAAAAGTTTTACCAAACAACCCGTAAAACTGCATATACACCTTGGCAATCATATGAAAACCAAGGACTTTCCGTACGACAGTCAATCTTCTCGAATGTTGTGTTCGGTGGGTTACAGTTTGCAAGGCAGCAGACACAACTTCCTAAGGATATAGACGATAACCTAGTGGGGTCGCCCAACATATACTCGATGGTACTAGGAGTGCAAGCCTGTGCTAGCAGCTATTGGATCACAGAAGGAGGAATCACCCAACCTTAAGTGAAAACAATAGAGACTAGGTTTAACAATGCTAGAGCACGCCTCCAACCTAGACCTCTAAATAATGTGCGTTATGTTCCAATGCATTGTTAGGTTTATTCAGTTCATTTTAGAGTTGATCTTGAATTATGTTTCAATTTCCAGGTCTTACCGTATGTATATCAAAACCTAGGATGCAACTAGAATGAATAAAACATCTTTCATTTTGATGAACTCCTATCTACAGAAGGGTAGAGAGATCATTCCCAAACCAAGACAAAACCAAGATCAACAAATGTAATCACTCAAGAGACACAATGTACAAACGCACCAATCCCTACAGTGCATCGATACTACTAATGAGAGATTTAAAATTTGCTTCCTAATTCTTCAAACATGAAAAACTTGGAACGCAAAATACACTTTCACTTTTGTATACTAATGAATGCAATCCTTTGATTTTGATAGCATTGAATTATAAAGAAAGAAACAAGCAAGCGTGCAACTGATTGATCCATATAATTGTAATCTATGTCTAGCAGTGAAACAATCGAATCAACATGGAAATTGGTTCAATAAATAACACTAAACATCAATCAACAAGAAACAAGCGATGGAAAGACTCCAAGCACACCGACAGGAGGGTTGCAGATGAATCTTGGACAGACAAGTAACCAAGCCAAATAATTCGAAACTTGAAAAACTAGGTCACAAAGCCAAAAATACAAGATTCACTTCAATGACACCAAAAAGTGAGCATCTTAACTAAAAGCAATTGAAACAAGTGAATAGATAATAGAAGGACAACAAGGGATGAACTAGACTGATGAATTCAGGAGGCAGAATTGAAAAAAACAATTCTACATGAATCGTCGCGGGTGTAACACAAGAAACTAGTGCTGATCAGCCACTAGCCGTAGCAACAGAGCGACGTTGTTGTGGGAGTACACGTATTTCACATGACGACAGGATTTCAAGAGTCGTCGCAACTGTGTGACAGGATTCAGCGACTCACAAAGTTACAAAACAGAGACAACACAATGTCGACGCGACTGTTTAAATATTTTCAGCAATGATCTTAAAAAACAATTAAAGGCAAATAAAAACTCCCAATAAAGACCAGTCTATCGTTACAAGTGACAAAGGGATTTCCCAGATTGACCTGGGTAACCCAGAAGACTGATGGTTCAATCCCAAAATCCAAAAGACATTGACTCAAAATCAATCAAAAGAAAATAAGAGAAAAACATAAGACAGACTGCCCAATATTGTCGCCAACTTGTGATGCAAGAAAGTGTTCCCTTTGTGGATAGAGGTAACCCATCTAGCCTTAGAGTGGGTCTAGTCACAACAAAGACAGATCAATGAGTGATCAACCTGAAACAACGCAAAGAAAATACAACAAAGCATGTAACCGGAAAACAACAATGATCTGTTTACTCACAAAGTCAAGAAGTCATGAGCTATCAAGTAAATTACATACAAGACATAGGAAAACATCATTGATTGTATTAATAATGAAATGAGAGCAAGCTTACAACTGAGTCTTGATATCACAAGCCTTCTCAGAAGATCTAGCCAGTATGTTTCTCAAGCATTCACTCTTCAAGGATGAATCTCCCAACATACAATGTCTCTCTCTCTCACTCATAAGATTTAACACAAAGTTAGGGGCACTCCACAACCTTCCACAAGCTATCAACAATCTCACACTTGTCACACCCACACCAGCTATCTATCAAACTCAAAAGCACTAACAACACTGCTCAACCAAAGGGATAGCGAACTAGCTGATCATATCAAAGGTGAGTGCTTTAATAGGAGAAGAAGTCTCCATGAAATGTGGAAGAGAGAGCTCATCCTCAAGGTAGGTAGCAAAAATGACGGAACTACCATTGCAGAGGAGGAAGGGTGACATAAACTATGCCAACAACCAGGGCTGGAGACATCCAGAAGGCCGACTGTTGAAACGAATTCGCCCAATCTAGGTCGTCGCGGGACATAAACTGATTACTCGTGACGACATCCCAGGAGGCAATCCACACGGACTCGTCGTCGCAAAACACAACTGATAACCTCGCTCCGGGTCTAGAAATCGGACCGTCGTGGGAAACAGATGTACACTTGCGACGGAGTTGTGATGAGACCGTTATGGATATGAGAACGTCACGTATATTAAGGGTTTACTAGTGACCAGGTAGAAACTTAAGGGATAAGGGTCATTTGTAGTAACAGAGAGCATTTGCTTAATCTTCTTGCATCAGTGAGAAGATATGAACATGTTGATTTGAGACATGACACAATAGAAGGACTGAAATGAGGACAATGACAAATTACTATGTAACAATCCTCAACATCAATGCAGTGAACAACTAATTCGTGCTTGCATTTTATGATTGTGCATTTTTGCTGTTCCTTTCCAAAGAAACAACATTTCTGTATTTTTGTTGTTCCTTTCCGAAAGAACAACAGTTCTGCACTTTCACATTTTTGTTGTTCCTTTCTGCAGGAACAACACTTTTGCATTTTTGCTGTTCCTTTTTGAAGGAACAACACTTCTGCACTTTTGTATTTTTGCTACTCATTTCCGAAGGAACAACACTTCTGCATTTTTGTTGTTCCTTTCCGAAGGAACAAGACTTCTGTACTTCTGCATTTTTGCTGTTCCTTTCCGAAGGAAGAGCACTTCTGCATTTTTGCTGTTCCTTTCCGAAGGAACAACACTTCTGCATTTTTGTTGTTCCTTTTCAAAGGAACAACACTTCTGCACTTCTATTGTTCCTTTCCGAAGGAACATCACTTCTGCATTTGTGTTGTTCCTTTTCGAAGGAACAAAACTTCTGCACTTTCACATTTTTGCTGTTCCTTTCCAAAGGAACAACACTTCTGCATTTTGCTGTTCCTTTCCGAAGGAAAAACACTTCTGCACTTCTGCATTTTTACTATTCCTTTCCGAAGGAACAACACTTCTGCATTTTTGCTATTCCTTTTCGAAGGAACAACACTTTTGCATTTTTGCTATTCCTTTCTGAAGGAACAACACTTCTGCACTTTTACATTTTTGCTGTTCCTTTCCAAAGGAGCAACACTTCTGCATTTTGGCTGTTCCTTTCCAAAGGAACAACACTTATGGACTTCTACATTTTTGCTGTTCCTTTCCAAAGGAACATCACTTCTGCATTTTTGCTGTTCCTTTCCAAAGGAACAATATTTTCGCATTTTTGCTAGTCCATCATTTTTGCATTTTTGCTGTTCCTTTCAAAGGAACAACACTTTCGCATTTCTGCTATTCCTTTCAAAGGAACAACATTTTCGCATTTTTTGTTATTCCTCTTAAGGAACAACATTTTTTCGCGTGCATTTTTTTGATTGTTCCTTTTAAGGAACAACACTTTTTTTTGGGTGTATTTTTGTTGTTGTTCATTATAGGGAACAACATTTTTTCACGTGCATTTTTTTTTTGCTGTTCCCTATAGGGAACAACACTTTTTCACGTGCATTTTTTTTGCTGTTCCCTAAGGGAACAACACCTTTTCGTGTGTATTTTTTCTTTTTGGTGTGAATTTACTTTGCTGTTCCCTACAAGGAACGAAACCTTTTTCGAGTGTTTTTGTTGTTCCTTCAAAGCAACAACACTTTGAGAGTATTTTCAAGAACAACTCTTCCTTCTTCTTGTGGGATTATTCCTAGTTCATCTTAATCACATTTTATTGATTCTCTTTCATGGCATGAAGTACACTACTTTTATGAGGACAGGAATTATGGATTCTATTGAAACAAGTTAATATCATTCACGTTATGATTTTTAACAGGACAGCTCCTTGATGATAGATTATTTTCAAAAGGGAAAATTATTTATATACTACTTTACTGCATCGTTTTATGCTGTACATTATGCTGATTGATCATCTTAATACCATGCTGGTTCCACCCTTCTTGGTTATAATCTTCTCTATCTGTAATAAATGAGATTATGGGTATATTTTCTATATTGACATGTTCAACTTCTTCCACCGTCCCTGCTTTTAAGGAGTACTGAGCTTTCCTCTTTTTAACATAAAAATGTGTAATAACAACAGATATTTGTTCAAGGATGGAGGATAGGGGGTCTCATTACGAGTCAGCCTATCATGTTCATAAGGCTATAACAAAGTGACATTCCCATTATGGCTACCACACCAGGGTAATGATCCATGGATACCCAAATTATCCTTGGAACAGGAGGTCTCATCACGAGCCGGCCTGATCACTTTTGCTACATACCAGTGAATGGCAGTGTGGTTATTTGGTTACCACACTAGCACATTGATCTCTTATGTAGAACAACACTGGAACTCTCTAGTTATAAATTGAGGATCTTGGCTCATATGGGTTAAAAAGAAACCCTGCCGAGGCTATGGATGCTTGCTGGCAGCAGAGGCTCTTCTTATGGTATTGAAGTTATATCTTATCGTCAATTATTACTATAATACCCTTTTCTTATTTTCTTTTTATCAGAGAAGTTATTCCCTTAATTTTTTCCTTATTTTGAACCTTTACGCATGATAAATTGTTTTCAGATTAATCGCATCATTTTCAGCTAGAATACCGTCAGTAAAGCATCTTTTTGACATATTGCTGTCCTTTTTATTTTTCGCATAACTTATCATCAATTCGAAGCGTCCTATTTCTTATTCATAACTATATTTATTCACTCTGCTCTCATTATAACCATAACTCTCGCCATCCTATCATTGATATGTGTACTCTGCTTCATTCACTGCTATATTGTTCATTCCCTTGCCTTGCCGTCAACATAACACCTTTCATAGGCTTTATGGTCATTGAATTCCTTTTTCAATTTGAGGGGGGAATGTATGCATTATGGATAGCATGTGATATAATTACTGCACTTTGCCATAACTTGTGATTTAACAAAGTATTAGTGTATTATACAAAAGTTTTTATGATTGATATTTTTGCATGCATCTTATCTGTCGCTATTCAAAACTAACACTGTGGATTCAAGAACATTGTATGCAAAATAATGATTTTTTTACAGGAGAAAAACAGTAGGGGGGGGGGGGGGGGGGCACTCTATTTGCAGCATGACCACAGTATTGCAACTAACAGAAGAGGTTCGAGCAACTCGTGAATGCGAACAATTGTTCAAACATGATGTGTTTGCTTGGATTCCACCTTTTTGCATCACTTTCAGCATCCACTCTGCCTACGTCAACTTCAAAAAATGCCAGTCCATACATGTCATTCTACATTTTTTTTCGAAGGTAAAACTTGAGGTAAAATAACATAATTTTCTGATTTATTACAAATTGGAGAATTTCATGAAATCCATTGAGCATTATTTATCATCATTCATTTCACATATTTACCACTTCCAATTTTTCAGAGACATATCATCTTTTAGTTTGGGGGAGTGTTGCTTTCATTCATTTCTTTCTTATGACCATGTCATTAATATTCTTTATCATCCATTGATATTCATATTCATTCTCAACACCTCCCTTATTCCATATTGTTTAACACCAAACATAGAATTCAATAGATGGTAGCAACCACCTCAATTTGTTTTCTAGCATTGCATGAGGGCATGCTAATTCTTCAGAGAGGGGGAGGAATTGCTACGCATGATGGATGTTTTCTAATTTCTTTCTCATTTAAGGCATACAATTTCATTTTTTATACAGTGCAGAAATTGATTTCCATATATTTTTAAAACTATGTACTCAATTCTTGTGATTTCTGGAAAGCACAGACGTATCATTAAAATACACAAACCCAAAAAATTTCAAGTTAAATTAGTTCGTAATATTTTGAAATCATGCACTCTCACCTACAACCATTTTGTTTATATCTCATGATCCATCTATCAAAACAATCTGATTTTTGGATCATAGAAGCATTAATATATTACAAATCTACTTGCAAAATTTCAACAAAATCTGGTTTGTACTTTTTGAGAAAATGGTTAATGGAGTTTGCTGTTACCTATATCATATTTTGCTGCAATAGTTGAATGTCAATGTAAAAATTGTTACGCCTTCATCAACATTGCTAAAATTGAATATTCATTAATTGAGGAAGAATTCATTTGTTCTATCCATTTCATGAGATGGGATGAACAATTTTTTATTGTTTGGTTAACACATGGGTTTTGTCTTTGGGTTTCATGACGATATGCAATATATTTAGTTTTTTGTTGCATGAAGACATGCAATATATTCAGTTTGGGGGTGTGTTGGGCCGTTAATATGTCATTGTTATTATCAATTTTGAACGCCTATTCCACCCATTTCTACTCTTCTTTATCATGTCATTTATCATAATTTATCATATAATTCTATTTTATAATTATTTATGCTCTTATGGATAAATATGATTTATTCTCCTTTATTTTTAATAAATTGATGATTATGCATGATTTTACCAATGATGGGGTATTAATAAATTGGTTGTAACATTACTCACCATTTTTAGCCTCCAAGATATTTTCCAGA
The DNA here is from genome assembly GCA_000404065.3 of Pinus taeda. Lineage (NCBI taxonomy): Eukaryota > Viridiplantae > Streptophyta > Pinopsida > Pinales > Pinaceae > Pinus > Pinus taeda. The sequence continues at coordinate 107,841 of APFE031289740.1, forward strand.
TTGAAGATTTGATCATTAAATGTGCCAACTCAGAAATTCGGTAGAATAAGAAATGACTATTTTCTATTGAACTTTTTGGGCAAATGGAGAAGAATCTGGAAAATCCGAAACATGGATTTTGTCTAGAATAGACCAAATTAGTTTTGTAATGAGCATTTTTCCCAAATTCAGACCGTACTAAGAGAAATGGAAGGTTCTCTGAAAACGTTTTTTTCAAATTCGTTGTGTGGCATTTTCCAAATTATCTCAGCTACAATTCCAAATTCGACATGTTCCTGTTGAATGATTGATGAAAGGATATTTCAAAGATGATCTTGCTTATCAATTTCTTGAGAAAAATCCAATTTTGTAATAGAAATCATATTGTAATCATCTCTGTTGTAACTGCTCTTTGCTCTCTCTATTTAAATGAAAACAGAGATCAGAGAAGGGGATTCAGAATTAATGATTGATTATTCATGATGGAATAGATTGCGATAGATTAAGTGAGGGATTATTAGAGATATGATAAGATAGGATAGGAGGAAAGAGGTATTGTTGCATTACCATTGTAATTCTCAAGGCTTTTGCTGTTGTAATGATTTCACAATTTGATGATTAATAAGTAAAAGGGTTGCTATTCATTCGCCTTATCTGAAGTAGCCCAGCAGCATTCGCTGGCGGCTAAGGGCCCAACCTCTGGTGGATTAAGAAGTTGCTCTGTATTATATCTTTATAGTTCCAGTCATGTGATGGTCTGATTTAATTCTTATTTCTTTGAATCACATTGCTTTACAGTTTCATGTTTTTACAGTGTGCTGTTCTAATATTTTATGAAATTGTTTTATTGCATAAGCTGTGATTGAATCGCGTGGTCATTACTTTCCATCATAACAGAGATTATTATCGTTTTCAACTTATATTGTTATGTTGTTCATTTCAAATATAAATATGCACTGTTCATATTCAGACTTTGATGTTCACTACATATTGCAGTTCATTTCTATTGAAATAGCTTTGTTGCTCATTCCTACTAAATAAGCTTTGCTATTCATTTCTTTCCTGCAAGTATTTGGTTTTTCTTTTAAGTATTATTACAGTGAGTGTGTTTATTCCATTTATGTTAGCAACATTATTGATTTATCATTTCCAGTTAATTGCTTTAGTGTGAAGTGTAAGATCAACAACTGTAAAGGACATTGGCTATCGCTGCCTAAGTCCTCAGATTATGGATCCTGTTCATGTTTGATTTCATTTATATTAGTTGACAGAGGAAAGAGTTATCACTACTGCATCCTTGACTGATAAATTGTTGTAGTTTTATGAGTGAATGATTTATGTTTCAGAGTGTTAAGTTTCTTTTAATTGTAAGTAGATTTTATTTCAAGCATTCATTTACTTTTGCATTTTAAGAACTATACTGCAAAACATTACTCTTGAGTAAATAGCCGCCTCAGACTGAGTACACTCTTGGAATAAAAAAATTTCCCTGGGTTGACAATTAATGTGAAGATAACTAGGAGTTAAAAAGACACCTTTTACCATTTAACATTTGCCAATACCAGCACAGTGGCGGTGTGTCTAAGTCCCTGTAGCCCAAGAGCGATGAAGCAATCTTCCATCATTACATTAATGGAAGCCCCAAGATAAATAAATGTATTGGCTATGGGTTGATCATTAATGTAGATGGTGACTATAGGCTTGCATGGATCATTGTGCTTAGTAAGGAGAGGCTGAGCAGAAATTAATTCCGATAACTCTCCCATCACATGTATGGTGGCAGGGTCTTTAGGCTTTCTTCCAATTTTCTTGATGCACAAATCTCTCACTATCTTGGCATAGATGGGTACTTCTTTAAGGGCTTGTAGAAAATGGATTCATATATACACATTTTTCAACTCCCTAAGGAAATCAGATTCAGGCTAGGAAGTCATCCTAGGTTTAGCTAGTCTCTAAGGATACGGGGGGTCCTATGTAACAACAGTTGAATATGTTGTTACAGGTGTATCAACCTTCCCTGAATTAGCTGTTATAGATGTAACTGTTCTTCTCGGGTTGGTTGTTACAGATGTAACAACTTCCTCTATATCAGCTGTTGTAGACGTAGTAACTGCCTCAGAGTCTCCGACTTCTCCTCTGGATGGTTCATAGTCTTCCTTCGTAATGATAGGGGAGTGATGGGGTTAATTATCGTGCCTGATCGTAATTGTATTTCATTAAATTCCACGGGGGTAATAAGGTAGTTCTGGAAGGTCGTAGGAGCCTCTATTCCCTAAGGTACTTTTTTTTTGGGTTTGGGTTAGGTTGCATAGGTAGTTGAGGTCGCACAGGTGGTGGAGGAGCAGAAGATTGGAAATGAGGTAACGACAGATGTTGCTGCATGGATGGTGCAGGAAAATCTAAATTCTGGGCATTTCCTCTCTAGTTCTGGTTCCACGGGTATGGTTGGGTTTGAGGATATTTGACAAGAGGAGATGGAGACCATTGGTTCTAGGGTGAAGGGAACTGAGCTGAAAGAGGGGCAGAATATTTCCAGGGATATGGTTGATTATTATATGCATTGTTCCATGAATTGAAAGAGGAAAAGTCTTGAGACATACCTAGAGGTCGTGGTTGCCATGGCCTCTGTGGTGCAATGAAGTAAGAGGATTGCACCTCTTTTCTTGATTCTCTGTGTTCCCTTTAGTCTAGGTAGCTTCGAACACTTCTCTACCGAATGTTCCAGCTCACAGATGTTGCAGAGACTGATGCTATTTAGTTCGCATTCCCTGCAAGGATGTTTCTTCTGGCAAGTCGGGAAGAACACAACTAGGGGTGTATCAACTTCTAGTTGTGTCTTTTTGATCTGTGTTGTTGTTATCTAGGCTGAGAGAGTATTGAGGATATCGGTTTTAATATTTTCGAACACATTTTCGATTTTCGCTTTGGTTACTCCTCTGCTTGCATATTTTTGTATGCGAAGAGAGGCATCCCGAATTGTACTTCTTCCTCTAGATCATCCTCGAGAGCATCATAGGTAGAGCTTTATAATTTTTGTGAATGGCTCTTGTGATGTATCCCTCTTGCCTAATAGGTTCATGGTGTCAAGGTAGTCATCCCTCATTTCTCTGATGAATATAGGCTTCAAGATTTCTGGGTCTAAATTGTTGTATTTAGACCTCTGCAAATTGTAGTGGAACCATTCCACATAACCTTCTAGGCTTTCTTCCTCCTTCTGTGTCATTCTAAATATATATTCCCTTAAGTCCCTGGTCCTACAATAGTCTTGGTACTTTGACGGGAACGTCTCCTTCATAGCATTCCATGTTGAAACAGAAGCGGGACCTAATCCCATGAACCATCTCAAGGGTTCTCCTTTTAAGGTAGTAGGGAATAGATTTAGCTTCTGAGCATCTATTGTATAATCATAACTTCTAAAAAAGACATCAAAATCAAATAAAAATGTATCTAGATCTTCCACAGTCATCCCCTGAAAGGATGGTAAGGATGATAGAGGAATATTCTTCATAGGAGCTTCACCTGTGAGATTCCCAATTGGGAACCCAAAGGTGGTTGTAGTGGTGTCTTTTTTAGCATTGTTATCATTGTTGTCCCCCATGACTAATTCTTCTAACCCTTTCTATAACAGATGTTCTTCCAGCTACATTTGTGATGGCCCTACAGATGCAATTAATGCCTTAGATACTCCTGGGGTTGGTTGTTTCACTGCACTACCTGTATCCGAATATTGATAAGTCTCTAAGTTCTTCTCTGTCTCGGGTGTCCGATGTTCCCCCTTGATTTCCCCTTAGCCCTCGGTCCTTAGATTCTAGCTACTAACTTCCCCTTCCTGCTCATGAATCAAATCCTCGATTCTGAAGGTATGAGTGTTGGCCTTAGAATGATATGGTCCTGAGATGGAGGGATTGGAGGTTTATTCTTTTGCTATGGGAGTAATAGCCTTCTACGGCCCTGTCTTCCTTGCATTCCTTTGAGAGTTGGACTATTCGTTTTCTGCCTTGAAGATTAATTCCTGGATAATTGTCTTCCTTCCCAAATCTTCACCCTTCGTTTCCTTTTTACGACCCGTCGTTCTTGTGACTTATTACAGTGGGGGTGATATCAGTGTCTTTGTAAGTCCTAAAAAGTGCACACATGGACCCTATGTGTATCAAATCAAACTCTAGGTATCTCAGCCTTCGATAGTGGTGAGCCCGCTCAAGTATGTTAGAGCAATGCGTAGGTTCTTACCTCTCATCTTACCACCCAACAACTGAAGAGCTGAAGACACACTAATCAAAGCATGAAAATTTCCTAAGTGTCCTAGTTATCACAATGGTGAGCCTGCCCATGTATTTTAGAGCGATGTGCACGTTCTTACCTCTTGTCTTACCACCCAACAACTGTGGACTAAGAGCACTCTATATTAAACAAACAACTTGGCTTACTATATCGTCAACTTTCCATCCCCAACAACGATGCTAAAATGTAGTGTTGTTTTATCAACCTTAAATGACTTAGATTGCAACATTAATTGTCAACCCAGGGTAGGTCTTACTGTTTCGATGGAGTTCACACTATCTGTGCCGATACACTACAGCCAAGCATAAGAAAGTGCAGAAAAACTATAAAAGATGTTTCTGATCTAAATTGCTAAATCAGTCGTGCATGCAAATATAAAAACACTCCACATAATTAAATCACAACTCATAGCTATTGAAGTAAAGGTGCGCCACACCAGAACCAACATCTATTTAAGCTGGTTACTCTTCCTCTGTTATTTAACTCTGTGTAACAACATAAGATAAATAGAAACAACAATGAATGCAATCCATGATTTGTACAACAACAATGAGAAACCATAAATCAATAAACTGAACTGAAATGTACACTACCTAATCACTACAATCATTGCCAAAGAGGAGGGCCCTTCCTCCTCAACAGGGCGTAGGAAGAACGCAAAAAGTGATTAACAAATGAGAGGGAAAGCAATAATAGCATCACCGTGTCAATTGATAATAATATAAGTTCGGAAGTTACAGAAATAGAGTAACGATGCTCTTCTAAATGCCACCTCCCTTGATGCATAAAAATCCTAGTCTTTTATAACTATTACATCTCGAAAATTAGAAAACAGATCAATCATGAGAATCTCCGATTCTCATGCTAATCCAAAAATAAAGAAGTTGCAACCTACTACTAAATAAATATACATTAGTTATAGCTGCTTGAGTCGTGTTGCCTAAAAAATAAACAATCCTACTGCTTGTTATGTGGAATAGTACCCACATTTCTAGCTTCGGTGCAACAATAATGAGCAAATGGTGGTTCAGGATGACGTGGCATAATTGATGAAAACACTGTTGGTGTAACGGTGGATCCAGGTGAGGTGTAACAACAATCTGTAACAGTAGCCACCTGTAACAACAGTGATTTGTAACAACACCTAGTTTGTAGCAGCAATATGTAACAACACTCAGGGTGTAATAGCGAACTGTTCTACCCTTTCCTACATTTAACTCCTGCTGCCTGTCTGCTTCTGTGAGCCAATCACCTTAAAAAGATAAACTTCCCAACATGATCCTTTAATGCTCATCCAATTAGCCACAAAAATAAATAAAGCCTCGTATTTATTCGGTAAAATACAACAAAGTAACATGACAGTAAAATGGATTAGAAAGGTAAGAAAATAGGGAGATTGGTCATATAAGGGCATAGGTTTGAAGGACAGAAAGGTCAAAACAAGGGAAAGAAGGTGCGGAAAATGGGTGAAAAACCACACCCAACACAACCTATAATCAAATACAAATATATGTGTGCTTAGAGTTTCCATAGAAAATGTTCACATTAATAGGCTTGAGGGTGAGATATACTTAACACTAATTAACCATTTAAAGGGCTTTATGGCCATACCAGGGATGCCATAATATATAGGAAATTCAGTCCAATTTACAAGAAAATGTGCTATAGGTTCAATTCAATGATTTGATGAATATAAGAGAATGTTTCATGTAAGAACCATGAACCACATATAGCCCATGCAACATCGTAGAGATGTTTTATTAATACAATTGGATTTTAGGAAAACCACTAGTTAGAGTTCTAATTAATTAACATATGAATGCAATAGATAATTAAACCAATTATCCAACACTTATGTAATCACATAACGACCAATACATGTCCTACAGGAAATGCAAGGTGGTCTAGCAGAACTTGTATAATGTATGTATGACTTGTCTATAGCCTATATGGCTTGTATATGACCCCAAAGATATCTTATATGAAATGGAATCCTTAGATAAGGTTCATTTTCTATGTAAAATCCTATATCTACTTGCTAATGACCTCACAATATCAATCATCTATTGTTTAGGAATGAAATTAGAAACACAACTGATTAAATGGAATAACCATATCATGGTAACTAGTGATCTCAAATTCGACACAAAGTTGGAAAATGAGTTTTTGAGTAACCATTAATTCATATAAAATAAGCATAGTAAACATGATTAATATAATCTAAATATATTTGATGGAATTGGAACCCAACCATTGAGAAACTTTCATCACACAAAGACATGGAATTTCACCTAGGGAAACATGAATGAAAAAAAACCTAACATCAATGGTTGCTTCATTTTCATTTTAGAAATATTTTATTTGAAAAACACTTATTGTCTCTCTATGCATAGTCACCTCCTTTGCTAAAAGAGAATTTGAGACTGAAAATACAATAAGAAATAGGTATGGATGGGGAAATGGAAATTTGAAAAGGACATGAGAATATATGCATTATGCAACAAAGAAAATTCATGTTGAAGAGCATGGAACAAACCAAAATTGAATTTAATGATAAATACATCTTTTTCATCATAGATAGAAAGTTTCTTCCAAATATTAAAAAACATTGTGATATGTATCATTGGATTCAGATTTGAAGTAGGTGTTGTTTGAAAAACATTAAGAGCCACAGGTGGTGATATTGAGAGAGCACTGAGTGGATATTTTCTCTCGACAAACAGATTCTGTTGGCATGGAATTAAGTGTCAATTCTAATTGTTCTCCTAGCACACCTGATCATGCATTAATTGATGGAGAATTACTGAGCACTCTACAACAATGCCCAAAGAAAGGTATCAAGAGTGGACGTTGGCTTGAAAAACATTGGATGTGCATAAGAAGAAGAATAAATATAGCCTGAGTGCATTAAAAAATGAGTTCACAAGGTTCAATTACTAGAAATTTGATTCATTGAAGTTGCATAGGATTTCAAATATGTCATGGTATGAGTCACTTGATGGTATTAGCAAACAATCATCAAATTTATCTGAATTTTCCGAACTGAATAAGAATGATAACATACTAAAAGCATTTTAGGGCTAAAAATTATTGCCATAGCTTCAAGGGTTTCATAGTGTGATCCTATGATTTAGTTGAATGGGTGTTATTACAATAGTTAAAATAATTGTGAAAATGAATAAAAATGAGGCATACAAAAATGGTTTCAGGGTTGATGACTATATTAGATTCAAACAACATAAGAAATTCATGCATTGAGAAGACAAGTTGAAACTCAAATATAAAATAAATAAAAGATCAAGACATACACCCAATAGTACTTCTGGGCATCACCACTGTTGGTGCACTCTTTAATGAATGGAAACCAAAAATACAAGAAGAATTTCCCCACTAAATCAAAAAATCATTTTGTAGAGTGATTACTTGTATTGAGCAACTATTTTGAACATTGGAGGCTAAAAGTGAACATGATAGATAGGCATTCTAAGTTAAATTTATATCTTTCTCATAGGAAATTTTTTCTAACAACATTGGATTCTAAGAAATTTCTTATGGGATGGCTGGAAACCTCTAATGACAAGAATGTTTTTGCCGATTTCACACTAAAATCCAATTGCAAAAAGTTGCAAAGGCTATGTATAAAGCTTGGGGAGTAAGTACAAATATGTTTCTTTGGATTTCAACACAAGTTGATTTTTTTATTTCTTTTTTTTTTACTTATAAGTTATAAGTTTTAAAGTTCTTAAAAGTTTCTTCCCGAGGGATAAAATGACAAAAACAAATACATCAAACACAATTCAGAACAATTGAAATATCTCACCCTAGCTGTAGTGACAATGAGAGACTATCTTAGACTCAAACAACAGAAGAAAGTCATGCATTGAGAAGACAGGTTGACACTCGAGTATAAAATGTATGTTTAGAATACTAACAATATTTCCCAATCACCCTTGTAACCTCACAAAAAATCCTTCTACAAGTTATTATTGATAGCAACAAAAACAAACACAAAAATAGTGATGTGACATGAGAGTAGAATTGTAACATTTGTGGTGAGCCTTGGATGGAGAGTTACATTAGGGTGATGGATCTGGTTTTTTGTTCTTAGATTTCATACTAAAATCTGCTTGTATTTTGTTGAAAAGGTAATTTTTGAAGCTCGACAAGAGTATAAATATGTTTCTTTGGTTTTCAATACAAGTTGAGTTTTTTTCCTAGTTTACCATTTTAATTTGAGAGTTTAGTTTTTAAGAGTTTACAGTTTCCTTCTAGAAAAAAAAATCTTTACATCAAACACAATTGAAAAAAAAAAAAAATCTCTCACTTTGACTACAATGGCCACAATGACAGTGAGACTGAATATGTGAGACTCAAATGGGAGCTGAAAGTAAGAGGTTGAAACTTGGTGCTGAGAACATAAAATGTCTTTTGTTTAATTGAGGCTTCTGTGATCCATATCAAGTTTATGAGAGATTTTTCGGCATAAATCACATGATATTTCATTTGTCGACGCGTTTCGAACCAACCAGTGTGGTTCATCGTCAGGACAAGTTGAAGAATCAGATCAAGCTTTGCATGTTAAATAGTTAGAGTAGAACATCCAATGGCTATAATTCATGACCAGGCAATGACTATATTTACCAACAGCTAAACCACACTGGTTGGTTCGAAATGTGTCGACAAATGAAATATCATGTGATTTAAGCCGAAAAATCTCTCGTAAAAAATAAAATGTCTTGTCTCTCTAGAATAGTGCCAGGATTTTGCAAGGACCTTATAACCCAAAAGAACCTCATTCAATTTGTTACTGATACCACCAAAATAAGCAAGAAAAGAATAGTGGTTCAAGAGAGTGAAAACATATCATTTGATGTAATCCTTGGACATGAAGCTATGACAGGGTCAGTGGTTTTCTCTCACCCATTACTAGAAATGGGGTAAGATATGCTATAAGCTAACATTGATTCAAAAGGACGAAATACAAAACTTACAAAATAAAGCAAATTGTATGAGTGACCTGTCTAGAAAATATCTCACAACTTCACAATAATTAACCTAATGTAGGGATTGACATAAGTGTAGAATGTTGACCCTAACACTTAACTAGGTGAACATTTGGGACTGTCTTCTAGTTCTTGTATAAAGGGTCAATCTATTAGAATTTGAAAAATGTGAAGTGTACATTGTGAGATCATACATGATATGGATGCGCAATTCTGTCATGGAAATGCTATCCCTTCCCATGTTACCCATTCTCCACATTATCAAAAGATGGTGAGGAATATTGTAGTGAAAGAACCTTCATATATTTTCCCCAAGTGAACATAAAATGGGGATATCCATACCAGAGTCTAGATATTCATGGATTCAAAGATTGCAATTCAAACCCCTTCATATCTACTTTCAAGAATTGATTTGGAATTGACATTTGTTTAATGATAATAATGTTTTTCCATGACAAAAAACCTAGAAGCAAACAAACGAATAAGACCTAAAAGCCCTGAAGAGAGAGAGTTTCCATCTGTAGCTGACACTATCCCTAAAATATATGTACATAACCATAAAACCTATGGTTTGCGAGGTTTGAGGGAAAAAAAGGCATGTGATCAACCAATGTTTCGAAATACAAGTAGGAAAAGGAGAAACAAAGGGGAATTACTGAGTGCTTACTGTCATTAGTTTATAGTTGAAGATATGAACACCTGCCCAATATTGCCTCTGTACCACCACTTGAAGAACACCAACCCACCACCTATAATACTTTGTTTGTGCTCATCTCGTGGTTCGCTGGTGTTCCCTCCTTCTATGTATAATACTCTATGTGTTGGTGCGCTCATGCTTTGCTTGTCTTTTGAATAGACACTATTTCCTCTCGAATGCAAAACTATTAAATATTATATATAATATTAAATATTCTTTATACAATACATAATATAATATTTATATAATATATAATATATTTAATGTTTAAAATTTAAATACAAATTATTATTTTATTTCAAATATTTATTTATTTTATTTTTTATAGTTAATAATTTGAAATGAATTTTTTTTAATAGGTATATAGAGTTATAAAGATTACATATTTTAAATATAGGTTCGACTACATAGGGATTATAGAGGGATTTATAAGTTTTAAAGGGCATGAAAGGGAAGGAAATGATTATTAATTATGTCATATAATTGTTAGGGATCAAGGATAACATGGGTCATATAGATTAGGGCCTATATGGTTTAGACATTTTAAGAATATGGGTTAATGGATTATTGTTATGAGGGTCTATAGAATCAATAGTGGTTAAGTTTTTTGGCAAAGTGACTAGGGTTGATAGGTTTATGGCTTATAAATATTAGGATTAGGGGTTATAAAATCTATAGTAGTTAGAGGTCAAGTGTTGTTGGACTAAGTTTTATGTTGTTTAGGTTTAAGGGGTTAGGTAATAGGAGAATGGGATACAAGTACTAGGGATTTGGGGATATAGTTATTAAGTGTTAGGATTTAAGAGTTGTAGGGGATATAGTGGTTTGGTCAATTTATAGGGGTTGGGGGGTTATAATGGTTAATAGTAACACACATTATAGCTTATAGTTGGTAAGGCTTACAATGGTTAAACTTTCAAGGATTATGATAATGATGTCATGGATTTGGTGCTACAAGGGTCAATAATTATCTATTTTGGGTGGTTATAGTCGTTAAGGTGTAATCTAAGAGTGGATTTAGGTTAAAATGAACCAAAGATTATAAGAATGATGGGTTATAAAGTTTTAAATATAAGCATTACGTTGGCTAGGCCTCACGGCATAGTGGTGATAAGGCTACGTGTTAGCTGTATTGTGGTTAGGGGTGATAATGATAAGGATTGATGGTTATTAAGGGTTATACATATTACTAGTTAAGGTTTAATGGATAGGGATTAAGGGTCACACGATTAGGGGATACATGATATTGGTGGAGGGACATGTATGAAAGGTAAAAGGTGATGTGGTTATACAATATGTATTAGTGATTAGGATGTAAATGGATTATGGGTTATATACATTGTTAGTTAGCAGTTATAGGGGCTATATGATACATTTTAGAGTGGATATAGGTTATTACAATCATTAGACATTACAATTTTTCAAGATAATTTATTTTAATATGTGGGTAAATGTAGATAATAAGTAAGGGATATAAGGGTTATGGGTTATAACAAATTTTCATAGAAGGCATAATAGGTATATGTTATGTGATTTAGGGGTTGAAATTTTGAGAATATAGTGTATGTTTGATAAGGGTTACAAGTTATAAGAGATAGGGTTTATAAGGGTTAGGGTATATTTGATGGTAATAATATTTAAGAATTTAATGGTTCTAAGGGTTATAGTAGTTAAGGTGTTATCCAAGGCAATGGATTTAGGTTAAAATGAACCAAATATTATAAGAGTGATGGGTTATAAGGATTTAAATATAAGGATTATGTTGGTTATGGATTAAGGAATAATGGTGATAAGGTTGTGTGTTAGTTGTATTATGGTTAGGGGTGATAATGATAAAGGATAAATACCAATTTTTTATTATTAAGGGTTAAAATGGTTAAGGTTTATGGTTTAGGATTTAGGGGCAATATAAGTAAGTGTTAAGGGTTAATGTTTAGGGGTTGTATCATTATTTATAAGGTTACTTTTTAGTGGACATAGTTCATCAATTCATAAGGGTTTGAAGTTGTAGAGATTTAGGTTTATCAAGAGTAGATGTTGTAAGGTTTACAGGTTATAGTGGGCTATGGGAAAAGACACTCAGAATATAGGACTTGGGAGTTAAATGAGAGGGAGATTAAGAGTAATTGTGGTTAATTACTATATTGGTTAACAAATATGGGGTTAGGATTTATAAGGGTTAGTGGATAGTTGATAAATATTAAGGATTACAAGGCTCATGGTCAATGGTTATATCTTATATAAGTTATTGGTTGAGAATTATAGCTTATAAGTATTTGGAATTATAATGGTTATGGGTAACATAGTTGATGGGTTATATGTTCTAGTGGTTATGGTAAAATCATCAAGGATTATGTGTTAGTATTAGGTGGTTAAGGGTTAGGGGTATTTATTTTTGTGAGTTGTATTTGAGTCTCGAAACTCTCCACACTATAAATGCATGCGTCTACTATAACATGTCAAATTTTAGCATGTACAAACACAATGAAAAAAATCAAGGTTATCCCCATTCATAGGTCACTATGCGTGGGGTCAATTAATTAGAGCATAACATTGGCCACTAATTATTAGTAAATATTAAGTGTTGGATTGGTCCTTAGAAGGGGTAGGCCCACAACTGGTAAATAGTAATAAATAATTTCATCTCCTTGACGTTTATGTTATAATTTTGTCATTTGATTGTCGAATTATTTCCGTGAGTCATATTTGATTCTTGAAAACCTTCCATAATTTCAATGCATCCAATTACGATAACCATGGAAAATTTTAATGCGTACAAGCAAAAACTAAAAAAAAAAAAATCAATGTTGTCCCCATTCATAGGTCACACCACAACCAACTCAAGTGAATTCTACAACCCTCTGGAAATAGATTCACTGGAAATTGCAAAGAGTAGAGAAAATGTAAAACAATAAATCATACAATCAACTTATAACAATTTCAAATTTTCAAATATCTGAAATACCTCTTTTTCCTTGTTCATAATGAAGCACAACGATGAAATCTGTGTGATCTTACTTGGTTGTCAAATTCTTTCAGTGAGTTGTATTTATGTCTAGAAACGCTCCCACACCGTCAATGAATGCATATACCATAGCAATGGAAAAAATTTAGTGTGTACAAGCACAAATTGAAAATATTTGAATGTCGGCCCCATTCATAGGTCACTATGTGCAAACTAAGTTAATTAGAGCATAATTTTTGCCATTAATTATTAGTAAATTTTAAGTGGTGGATTGGTCCTTAGCTGGGGTAGGGCAACAATTGGTAATGATAATATTGATATGGGTGCAAATAATTGGTTCCTAGCCATCATTTTTGCATTCATGGGGACTCATATACTTTGATATTGGAAGAAGGATTAGTGTAAGAGAGTTATAATAAATTGTCATATATTGGCCATGAAAACAAGATTGAGAACAATGCAAATAATGAGCTTCTGTTGGTTTCAAGAATAATATGATATTATCTACTAAAAAAGGCTAACCACGTGAAGGTGGAAGTTGATATGGCTCCTCCCCCATCCTCACATCACTCTCAATATTACCAATACCTAGTTTAACTACTATAAACTATTGGAAAGCAACATAGTAAGAATACAAAATATATAGAAATTACTAAGAAAACCAAAATTTAAGTTAAATGAAAGAGAAAAAATCAAATGAAAACATATAAACACATAGCTCATACATTTCAACATTTCAATTTCATTAATATTCTTCATCCAAGTCAACATTTATGTCATCCAGTTCAAAAATGATGTTGAAACGATCAGCCATTTCAACATCATCATCAATTTCATAATTTCTAATAATCATATTATCATCCATATCATCATGACGGACATCATCTCCTACATTTGGTTCAACTTCGTCAAGTTATTCATTTGACAATACATCATTGATGTCATCTTTATCGAGAATACTATCTCAAACATCTCCTTGAACTTCTTTGACATCTTTGTGATCTAACACATGATCAACTGACTACTCCTGTACATCATCATCCTCTTCAACGTTATCATCTTCTTCCACTACGTTTATACTCGACCTTCCTCTTGGATCATATCTAACAACATATGACCAACCCGCTCTACTTGGAACTGGGTTTGCACTTCCTGAGGTTACGCGGACCTGGAGCCGCTCGACCATAAGGATGCTACAACAGGCTCGACTGTTAAGGAGAGGACAGGTAGGGGCTCGACCATAAGATGCGCAAGCAGGATCGACTGTTAAGGAGAGGACTGGTAGGGGCTCGACCATAAGGGCCGCCATCGATTTCTCGCTCGACATAAGGATGCGCAAGCAGGCTCGACTGTTAAGGAGAGGGCCGCCATCGATTTCTCGCTCGACCATAAGGGAGAGGGCCGCCCTCTCGATCCTGGCTCAAATGACCTTGTATTATCTATGGTAAATCCATTATCATGTTGAATAATAGTTCTATCAGGATCATGTTCATTCATTCGTAAGCTATACCATTTCACATTGAACAAAACCAATTTGAAGGAATCAAAGTCACACTCAAGTATGCCATCCAAACACCCTTATTATTGATTTTTAGGGACTTGTGGATGTGTGCCACTTTTAGAGGAAATATTGGTGACCTGAAAGACTGTTGTTATCCCATAGTCAGAAGTGTTCATATTTTTATCCAACTTTTTAATGTGAAATTTACAGTTATTGTACCACATAGCCTTGTGGTGTTTCAACTGATATATGTCAAACACATAAAAAGGAAATTTTCAATTAATAAACATATTCATATAACTTGGAAAGTATATTAAAAAACACACTTGCATTCACATTACAATGTATTTATAAAATAGCTTAATACATATTGTACGGTGAAAATTCATACTTGCCTATTTATCTTTCAAACCATTTGTTAAATATATCTCCCTCTGCATAAGATTGACATAGCTGGAATGATGAGCGTCTATAACCAACGTAGAGACCCCTCCCCATGATAACGTACCATAATATTATTCACATCTTTCAATCCATGGCTTCATCCAATCAATGTAGGTTTTAACCCCGTACAAAAATTACCTGCATACAAATTCTAAAACACAAAAAATAAACAATGCGAGATCATAATACATAAAACACATATACAGAGATTTTCCCCTGGATCCCAAAACCAGGACTACCAACTTGATTTTTCATTATGTTCCTTTCAATGTTACACTACATATTTATACATGCCAAAGCATCCAATACCATGGGCCGAAAACCATTGTGTCCAATACCATGGACTAAAAACCACCGCGTCCAAAAAACATGTGCAAAAATCATGCATGAAACCATAGGTGGGTTAGCCCAACCTAACATAGCATCCAAAAGCAAAAATTTCTGGGGCACTGCCTTAGACTCCATAAAGTGGGGTTACGGGGACCCTTCAAACCCCCTGTTAACTACATGGAAAGAATATAACACAACCCAACATTTTCCCACTTGTTATTTTCTTTCCACAGGGGGCCACAAGAGAGCTTAGTCATTTTCCCAGCACTGAAATGCCCATTGTCTCTCTATACCAAGAAAACTTCTTAGAGCTCACAGATTTTTGCAATGCATCTGCAGTATTCTTCAAAGTGTCCACCTTTACTAGCAACACCTTTTTGTCTTCTATCACATCCCTCACAAAGTGATACTGAACATCAATGTGCTTTGTCTTTGAATGATATGCAGGGTTCTTTGCCAATAAAATTGCACTTTGGCTGTCACAGTCTATCCTTATAGCTTCCTTTACTAACCCCATACTTGAAAACAATCTCTGCAACCAAACTACTTCCTTGCTTGCATGAGTGGCTACCAAGTATTCTACCTCTGTAGTTGATAGTGCCACTATAGATTATTTCTTACTCATCCAACTGACTACACCTCCAAATAGGTTAAACACATACCCACTTGTAGATCTTCGCTGATCCAGATCTCCAACCCAGTCTGCATCAACAAAGTCACGAATATCCAACACTTTGTCCAGTCCTGGTCTTCCTTGGTAGCACAGACCATAATCACTAGTGCCATGAAAATACCTGAAACCCGCTTCACTGTTGTCCAATGCTCCTTTCCTGGTTTTGACATAAACCTACTCAATACTCCCACAACATGTGCAATGTCTGGTCTAGTACAGACCATTGCATACATCAAGATACCGACTGCACTTGCATATGGAACACGAGACATGTCCTCTTCCTATTCTTGTGTCTTGGGACATTGTTCAAAAGATAACCTCACACCTACAAGAATAGGAACCTACACCGGTTTACTATCATGCATATTAAACCTTTGCAGTA
Organism: Pinus taeda; assembly: GCA_000404065.3. Classification (NCBI taxonomy): domain Eukaryota; kingdom Viridiplantae; phylum Streptophyta; class Pinopsida; order Pinales; family Pinaceae; genus Pinus; species Pinus taeda. The sequence continues at coordinate 124,096 of APFE031289740.1, forward strand.
TTGTCTCGACATAATTCCTCTGGTTTAACCAGAGCATCCTCTTTTCCCACTCTCTTTTAATTTCCATGCCCAAAATATAGTTTGCAGCACCAAGATCATTCATGTCGAATTTGGAGGACAAGTGGGTATTCAAATCCTAGATAATTTCTTTGTCATTTCCAACCAGCAACATATCATCCACATACAAGACCAGATAAATAACACAGTCACCAATTAATTTAAAATACACACAGTGATCTTTTTTGCTTTTGGTGAAGCCAAGTCCCCGTATAAATGTATCAAATTTCTGATACCACATCCTTCGTGACTGTTTTAACCCATATAGAGACTTCTTTATCTTGCATACTAGTTCTTTCTTACCCTTCGCTGCAAAGCCTTCAGGTTGCTTCATGTAGATTTCCTCTTCTAGATCCCTGTGAAGAAATGTTGTCTTCACATCCATCTATTCTACCTCAAAATAAAAGGCAATAGCAATAGATAAAATTAATCTAATAGAAGTTACCTTGGCAATAGGAGAAAAAATATCACCAAAACCAATTCCCGGCACTTGGGAATAACCTTTTGCTACCAACTGAGCTTTGTATTTCTCCACTTTTCCTTCTGCATTTGTCTTCTTTTTGAACACCCATTTGCCGCCAATGGGTTTCATTCCAGCCGACAACTCCACCAGATCCCAAGCCTCATTTTTGTGTAAAGATGCCATTTCATCAACCATGGACTCTTTCCAGAGTTTTCTATCCTCTGAATCTACTGCTTCCTTCACAGTTTTGGGATCATTGTCAGTAATAGATAAAGAAAAATTTGAACAGAAAGCAGATGGACTATACCTTTCAGGTTTCCTTCTTTCTCGAACTGATCTTCTCATAGTCGGAGTTTGTGGCTCTTCATCTTTTGACTCCTCCTCTGCTGTAGAGTTTGATTCTTCCTCCTTTAGCTTAAACTCTATCTTCTCAGGTTCCTTTCGTTTGACTTGATGTTTAATAACATCTTTCACCTCTCTGAACACCACATCTCAGCTGCACATAACCTTCTGTGTCATTGGGTTCCAAAGCTTATAACCCTTTAAACCATCCTTATACCCAATAAAGATGCACTTTTCAGATTTACTATCCAACTTGGTTTGTTTCTCCTTTGGAACATGTACATATGCATCACATCCAAATACCCTCAGATGTGAAAGAGAGGGTTTCTTACCAGTCCATACCTCTTGTGGAGTCTTATCCTTCAATGCTGATGAAGGTAACCTGTTGACCAAGTAACATGTAGTATCCACCGCCTCTGCCCAGAATTCATGTCCTAACCCGACAACACTGAGCATGCTTCTTGCCCTTTCCATCAACTTCTTATTCATTCTTTTTGTAACTCCATTTTGATAAGGTGTATATGGAGTAGTCTTCTGCCATGCTGTACCACACTTCTTATAGAATTCTTCAAATTCCTTACTACAAAACTCTCCACTTTTATATGTTCTCAGCACCTTTATCTTCTTCTCTGTCTGGTTTTCCACCAGAGCCTTAAATTCTTTAAACTTGTCAAAGACTTCAGATTTCTTT